>CM035801.1:14129318-14306818 GCA_020466265.1 Siphamia tubifer | reverse complement strand
TCATATTTATTTTGGAAATATGTAAAATATTTATATAAATATAAACTTAAATATAACCTTTTTTTCCTCCTGTTTGTTCTATGGTGTTATTTGTGTCACAAAGGTGGGAAAAAATAAATAAAAGTACTTCATTACTGTACTTAAGTAGATTTTTCAGGTGTACACAGTAAATTTTGCAGTGTTAAATCAACACTTAGAGAGTTTATTTAACTTCTTCTAGAGTGTATTTGGTCCCATTGTCTCCAAATTAACACTGCAAAATCTACAGTGTATGTACTTTACTTGAGTATTTATTTTTTACAGTTGTTCATAAATATCTGTGCTTTATACTCCTTATATTACTTTTTCAAACTAAACAAATGTGACAGTATGAAAAAGAAGTCACGTCAGAGGGAAAATAAGTAGAGGAGAGAAATTTTGACTTTTTATCTGATACATTTGGTGAGTTTTCTCATAATTGTGCATTTCTTATCTCATATTTTGGACTTTTTATCTCACAATTTTCACATTTTATCTCACAATTTTGAATCTTTATCTCACTTGTGCCATTTTATCTCAGAATTTTGACTCTTTTTCCTCATAATTGTGCATTTCTTGTGTTATATTTTGGACTTTTTATCTCACAATTTTAACATTTTATCTCATAATTTTGAATTTTTATCTCACTTGTGCCATTTTATCTCAGAATTTGACAAGTTTTCTCATAATTGTGCATTTCTTATCTCATATTTTAGACTTTTTATCCCATAATTTTCACATTTTATCTCCTATATTTTGACTCTTTTTCCTCATAATTGTGCATTTCTTGTCTCATATTTTGGACTTTTTTATCTCACAATTTTGTCTTATCTCATAATTAAGGATTTTTAAAATCTCATATTTATGCCCCCCCTCCCCCCTACATACATAAGTACCATTACCTGATTAAACACATTATCTACAAAGTAGCTCACTTATTAAAGGTTTTATTTTTGGATACTTTTATGATATTGTGTCATTCAGTAAAGTATTGTTTCATTTATAGCAAAAAAAAACCATGCAGTTTTACTTGTTTTTTTTTACTTTATTACAATTGAGATATTGTACTTTTTTTTTTTTTACTTTTACTTCAGCAAAGGAGTTGATTCTGTCATGTCCTGTACCTTGTAGTTTCTGTTTCCTTCTCTGTCTGTGTGTCTGCTCTATGTTCTCCCTGTGTTTCACCTCATTCTGTTTTCCCCTCTTGATTAGATTATGCTCCTCACCTGGTGGACCCAGGTGTGTCCATCAGGTGAGGAGCATATAAACCCGCATTCTGGTCTAAAACCTCTGCCAGATTATCATGACCTGTCCTCTGATTCTCCAGTAATTCTGTATTTCCTGTATTCCATGTACCAGTCCCGTTTCTGTCTGTTATCCCTGTGTTTTTGAACCTGGTCCGGAACCTGTTAAGCCTTTCGCCGCCTGCCCTGACCCCGGACCGAACCCCGACTACGAGCCCCGCCGCCAGCCCCGACCTTGGACCGGAACCGACCTGAAACCAGTCTCACTCTCAGAACAGAGGAGAACATCTGTGCCCGGCTTGGATAAGTACAGCTCAGCTCTGAGAGACTTTAAAGGGGACATGTCCTCGCTTGTCTGTATTGTTATATTATTCTGTGTGAGAATAAATAGTTGTTTGGACTTTTACGCACGTCTCCTGTTTTGCGCTTGGGTTCTCCGTGGTCCGTTACAGTATAATCTGGCCGCCGGAGTTGTCACCAGAGAGGAAACTGAGGTGGTGGTGGTGACCGGGGTCGGCACCGTGGTGATCCCTGCTGATGGTGTCGGCGGAGCGAGCCGCGTATCCATGGAACGGAGCTGGGTCCGAACCTCAGATATGGCTGATCCAAGCTCCTTCATACCTGTAGCCAGAACATTCAGAGCCTCACTATGCTGAGTGGTTACTTCGCCCTGACCACGTACTGCTTCTAATAACTCCTCCAGTTCTGCTGGGTTCATGTTGGCCAGATTATACTGTAACGGACCACGGAGAACCCAAGCGCAAAACAGGAGACGTGCGTAAAAGTCCAAACAACTATTTATTCTCACACAGAATAATATCACAATACAGACAAGCGAGGACATGTCCCCTTTAAAGTCTCTCAGAGCTGAGCTGTACTTATCCAAGCCGGGCACAGATGTTCTCCTCTGTTCTGAGAGTGAGACTGGTTTCAGGTCGGTTCCGGTCCAAGGTCGGGGCAGGCGGCGAAAGGCTTAACAGGTTCCGGACCAGGTTCAAAAACAGACAGGGATAACAGACAGAAACGGGACTGGTACATGGAATACAGGAAATACAGAATTACTGGAGAATCAGAGGACAGGTCATAATAATCTGGCAGAGGTTTCAGACCAGAATGCGGGTTTATATGCTCCTCACCTGATGGACACACCTGGGTCCACCAGGTGAGTCGCATAATCTAATCAAGAGGGGAAAACAGAATGAGGTGAAACACAGGGAGAACATAGAGCAGACACACAGACAGAGAAGGAAACAGAAACTACAAGGTACAGGACATGACAGAATCAGTACTTCTACTTTTCCAATAGTATTTTTTCACACAAGTAGGCAGCTGTACTTCTACTTAAGTACAGAATGTGAGTACTTTTGACCCCATAAGGAATTAACTGTTTAAAATGTACCTTACAGAATGTACTTACAATAAAGATAACCTTAGACACTTGTGAAAGTGTTATTTTTGTGCTACTGACAAGAATCCCAGCTTTAATTAATAACTTGAAAACCACACCATAAATTGTCATGTTAAAAAACTGCATTTACACTGGAATTACATTTACTTCCTGTTACTGTGTTGTGACCGAGTGTTTATGATCATGTTTCCATGTATGAAATCTATAATTTGGTAATATTCTACTTGTCAGATTAATTATAACAAATATCACTGATTATTAAAGCTCAAAAAATATATTTTAACAATATGAATTTTGAAGGAAATGTGTGTAACTGGAAGCAATTGCATACTCTCCATAATCCAACTTTTCTTTTTCTTTGCTCTTTCCATTTATTTCATCTTATTTATTTTTTTCTGCCACAGCTACCTGTTTTTATCCATGTAGTTTTTTTTGGACCTGTTTATATACTGAAAAGCACTGATAAATAAAATGTATTATTATTATTATTATTATTATTATTATTATTATTATTATTATTATTACTACTATTATTATTATTAAATGTACACAGGCCCATGTTATTTGACAAACTATATCAGTGTTTGTAAATAAAACATTCTTCAGTCCATGTGATGCTCAATTGCAAACTTTTGCTGTTAATATTATAAACAATTATGAAGTAAATAGTACAGTACTGAACAGAAAAGAGAGAATACATTATATATTCACTAATGTGTTTATTCACTGGACAGACACAAAGCTTGAAATAATTTACTCCTACTATTAATGGACACATTTTTGTTATAATAGTTATGCATTATACATGAATAAATAATAACATAAACATGTTCTTTAAACCACTGTTAGAGAACAATGGAACAAACACAGTCTGAATACATTTACTGGAAGTTTGTTCTCCATTTACATCATTTTATAAAATATGCTTTTGATGGTTTACAGGAGATGGAGCTCAAATAAGTTTAAAAAGGAAAAGTCATTAATGGACTGATGGCAAAATGCTTTATATTCATTTTATGTGCATATCTTTTAATGGCTTTCACTGACTAAACCCATTTAGTAATGGCTTTCACTCACCACAATTGCAGGATGTTATAGCAGGTGATAAAACCATGGAGCTCTAACTGGAGGTGATGCAGAATTTAATGTTGTTCAAGCAGTTGTTTTAAACTTCTGATGACAATAACATGATGTGCTTGTTATAAATCCAGTATTTTTAATTTTTATTCTTGTGAGTTTTGAGGTTTTTTTCTGTCATTGTTTGTATCCAGGCTTTTATTTTGTTATTTTAGTCTGGTTTTGCTTCCTGTCACTGGTGTTTTTATTCTACTCCCAGTTAATAAGTGTGATTGTTTTCACCTGTTCCCTCTCCTTTATAAGTGTGGAGTGTGTGTTGGTTCCCTGCTAGTCTGTACTGTGTGGGTCAGTTTAACCCTTTAACTCCTGAGACTTTAACAGTTCCACATAAAAAAAAAAAAACTATTACACTAAGCAACAAAATTAACCAAAAAAAACCAAACAGCTAAAGTCATCAATAAAATGAACAAAAATGAAGAATAAAGAATCAAAATAATTTGTAACATGAACAAAGTAAGACAAAAATGGAGCAAAATTAAAGGAAAAATAATGAAATAAAAAACAAAATATAAAAAAAAAAAAAATCAACAAAATTAACCAATAGTATAAATAAATATTTGGAACATGGAAAAATTTACAAAAAAAGAGAGCTATTATTGAAATTTGGTCCCAGCAGTTTTAATGTTGACTTTTTTTTTTTAATTAGTTGCATTTTGACTCAGTAAAAACAGTAAAAAACAAAATAAAACAGAAAACAAATGAATTTTTTGGAATATTTAAACTAAACCATTCATTCAGAATACATCAGTTCTGACACTTTAGAGTTAATAATCAGCTCATCATTCTCTGCAGAACCTGTTAATGATGGAATGGAAGAAGGAATTATCGAATAATTTTGCACATTTTTGCATATGTGTCCATTATGTGGAACTGCTAAAGTCTAAGGAATTAAAGGGTTAAACTGAATCATGTGAAAGAGGGAAATATCTAAAACATGCAGGACCCTGGCCCTCCAGAACCCGAGTTTGAGACCCCTGCTGTACTGTCTTGGCTGTTATTTAGAACCTTGTCTTGGATCTCTGGCTTTTACTGTGTTTCTAGTTTTTGTCTTGTCCTCTTGTCCTGGCATGTTTTTGCCCCAGGGTTTTGACTTTTAGCCTGATTTTAACCCTGATTCTGCCTGTTCTTTCCAAAGGTGTAAAGTAACTAAGTAAAAGTACTTCATTACTGTACTAAAGTATATTTTTTTAAGGTATCTTTACTTTACTTGAGTATTTAGTTTTGTGGCAACTTTTTACTTTTACTCCTTATATTTTTGCATAAATATCTGTACTTTATATTCTTTACATTCTCAGGATAGACTCATTACTTTTTCAAATTAAATGTAACAGAATGAAAAATAGTGGAGGAAAGAAACTGGGACTTTATATATTTTAGTTATATGACTATTATATCATAATTTAGATTTTTTTTTATCTAAAATTTTGACCATTTATCTCATAATTTTGACTTTTTCCATTAAAATTCAGCTTTTTTATCTCATATCCATAACTTTTTCTTAAAAAAAAAAAAAAAAAATCTCATGAATTTTTATCTCAATTGTGACTTTTCTTCCCCCATTTTTTTCCTACATTTCCTGCTCATATCCACAAAACTGATTAACTGTGACAAACACATTATCTACACACTAACTCACTTTTATAGGCTTTATTTTAAATACTTGTACAATTTTTGCTGATTTTATTTTCTGGAGTATTATTGCATTCATGACCCCCCCCCAAAAAAAGCTGTTTTACTTTTTAACTTTTGTACTTCATTACAATTGAGAAGTTATACTTTTTTTTTTTTTACTTTTACTTAAGAGGAGTTAAATCAGTACTTCTTATTGTTTTCACACCAGTAGCTGTACTTCTACTTATGTACAAAATGTGAGTACTTTAAACACCTCTGGTTCTTTCCTGGTACCTTATCGAACTCTAAGCCCCAGACAATCACCTTAGTGGAGGAGAATACATGTTTTAATTGTATTAATAAATCCTACATATCTGTACCACATTTGGGTTTGTTTGTTCTGAATGTTTGTATCAGTGCTGCAGTTTTTTAAAGCTTCTAAATTGTCCACTTTATGTGATATAAATATGTCTTAATATCGTCGTTGCAGGAGGGGTGTCGGAGCCTTGCAGTTATCGAGACGTTTTAAACTACTTGAAGATAAATAAAACCAGTGAGCTGTACTTGATGACTCGACCTGTTAAAGACTACAGACAGCCCACAATTGTTTCCTTGGAAGTACGACTGAATGGCATTTTAAATGTGGTAAGGAATATAAATAATGTTTTAGTAGAATTCCCATATAATTCTGACAGGTTAGATGTCAGTGTGTGGGACAGCATTCTCATGATAAGGTGTAATAATGGATTTTTTTTTGGGGGTGGGGGGTTTATGTGCTTATATGCCATACAGTAGTTCAGAGAAGTCAGTGTTGGGGGTCTAAGGTAGGGGTGGGGGTGGGGGTGTTAGAATGCACTCTGTTTTCACACTTATGTTTTTGCTCACAGGTAGAAAAAGAACAGAAATTCATCCCTTATGTTTGGACTGCTATGGTGAGCTCTGTCAGACAGTCTCTTTTCATTATTGTTTATTGTTTATTACTCTAATTCTACTCTTTGTTTACTTCTGTAGACCTGGGAGAATGAATATATTTCCTGGAATCCAGATAACTACTGTGGAATTAAAAAAATATCTATTCCTACTAACGTTCTATGGAAACCAGATGTTGTCATCGAAGAGATGTTAGTGTCTGTCTGTCTGTCCATCTGCTTGTCTGTCTGTCCATCTGCCTGTCTGTCTATCTAGTATAAGTACAGTACTTGGACAAAAATATTAGAACACCAAAAACAACAGTTATGCAACCAAGTACTAATTCCTGTATGTATCATGTGACTAATGCCTAAAAACACTGGTTGTGTCAGTACAGTGTTGTAGATATTGACATAACTGAAAAGATTTTGGTTATTATCTAGAAAAAAGGAAAATAATAATAATGCTAATTATTATAATATAAATCACTGGGGGAAAATACATTGAATGAAGTTTGAATAAATTTTACATCTATCTATCTATCTATCTATCTATCTATCTATCTATCTATCTATCTATCTATCTATCTATCTATCTATCTATCTATCTATCTATCTATCTATCTATCTATCTATCTATCTATCTATCTATCTATCTATCTATCTATCTATCTATCCATCCATCCATCCATCCATCCATCCATCCATCCATCCATCCATCCATCCATCCATCCATCCATCCATCCATCCATCCATCCATCCATCCATCCATCCATCCATCCATCCATCTATCTATCTATCTATCTATCTATCTATCTATCTATCTATCTATCTATCTATCTATCTATCTATCTATCTATCTATCTATCTATCTATCTATCTATCTATCTATCTATCTATCTATCTATCTATCTATCTATCTATCTATCTATCTATCTATCTATCTATCTATCTATCTATCTATCTATCTATCTATCTATCTATCTATCTATCTATCTATCTATCTATCTATCTATCTATCTATCTATCTATCTATCTATCTATCTATCTATCTATCTATCTATCTATCTATCTATCTATCTATCTATCTATCTATCTATCTATCTATCTATCTATCTATCTATCTATCTATCTATCTATCTATCTATCTATCTATCTATCTATCTATCTATCTATCTCTCTCTCTCTATCTCTCTATTTTTTAGGATAGAGAAGGAAAAAGCACAGCCAAGTCCTTACCTCTTCATCAATTCACATGGGAGTGTTGAGATTCAGAATTACCAGGTGTTCATCAGCAGCTGCCGAATGCGTGTTCATAAATTTCCATTTGACACACAAACCTGCAACCTAACATTCAAGTCTGCTATACACACTGGTGAGTTACCGCTACTCTTTTACTAATAGATCAAGATTAGGGAACATGTGAGATATTTTTATTGACTTGACTACACTGTCAACCCAAATAAGTTAGCAGAACAAAAGAAATGTAAGGCAATGAATGAGAAAGTAAGGCTTCGACATACCATACTATTAAGTAGAGGCGTCACAGCCATTTAAAATGTGGGGGTGGTCTAGGCTGTGGCACATGAGCAAAATATTCTGAATCTATCATCGGAAAATTAAGGAACAATTATCCATTAATGGTTAAGTTTTTATATTAAAAAAGTAATATATGGCCAAAAATAATAACAAAAATGTGTTTTTCCTCAATTAAACATTTATTCAATTATAAATTATGAGATAAAAAATAAACTGATATAACTTTGGATTTAAATAAATAAAACACTGATTTTACAGACACTGTTCCTCTTATTTTTCTTACAAAAATGTTTTGTCCATGTCAGGGTAGACGACTAAAAATATGTTCCTCAGGGGGAACATCACTGAAAAAAGTTCTAGAACCACTGTCTTAGAGTAAATGTCACAGAACAAGACATAGTTTATTTAACTTAGTTTAACAACAGTAACATTTCTCATTACTTACTGGTTAATGACTGTTTGTTAACACCATGAAGAAGAGCTGTTTACATTAACGCTGAACTGAGGTGTGCTTCATTTATATATGCCGTTGTGCCGCCCGGGCGGGTAAACAGTTTAAACCATAGATATTGTAACAGCCCCGAAATGTTATTGATGTTTGTTTGGTGTGATTGTGACGACAGTAACTGTTTATCCTGAAATAAAAAGTAGGTGAGACCAACTCTCCGTCCGTTTCCTGGATCCAGTAACGATACAATATATAAACTCAGGAAAAAGTGGAGGGTATGAAATCATCTGGTTGGAGAAGTGAGGGTGTCACAACACCCCCATCCCCCACTGGTGGAACACCCATGCTATTAAGAAATATATGACTTCAACCTTCAAAATATTACCACCTCCTCCCCCTGTCCCAAATTATATTACATAAAGAGACTCTAATATGCTGTTGGAGGAAAGTGGTTTGACATTAAATCATTCATTGTTTCGTCCAAACAGCCGAAGACATAAAACTACTCCCCACTGATAACTCTTCAACAGCTACACAGTTGACTCGGGACTTGATGCGGACTGAGTACGAGTGGTTGTTCGTAAATTTAACAGTTATAACCAATAACACCGGTTTCCCAGAAGACAAAGATGTGGTCATTTACACCGTATGTATTGTTGACTTATTATTGAATTTAAATTTACATATGGGGCTCTAGTTTCACAGACCTGGCACAGGCGAGGCCCAGACCAGCTACATCATGCCAGTGTCCAGACGAGTTTTGCAAGTTTCCTACACCGTGTACGCTGGCATGACTCTGTCCCCTTTCCATCTACCTTCCATCCCACTGGCAAAAGTGGAAATGAGGGAGGAGAAAGGGTGTACAATGCATTTAAAACAGCACATTCAGACCTCTGCCAATCACAATCATGCCTCTCCTCGTCCTTAAATGTGTTGCAGCGAGGCGCACTGAAAGTTTCACCATTTCGACAGGAGGTCCAAGTGTGCAGTGCCATAATATATGGAGCTGGGGGTCACCATGTGGACCACCTCGGGGGTTAGATGTAATTTGTGCCTGTGTAACGATAAATACTGACAATTACATTGCACTGCAGTATTCCAGTACTTATTCGTGTGGCCCACCTGCATTCATATTCTGACATCCCCAAATAAGATGACTTTTGACAGTATACCCTCTCTGCGTACGTCCTCCTCCTCCTCCTAGCAATAATGTACTCCATCACATAAAGAAAAAGTTATAATGTATAATCACATGAAGCACATCCTTAACCCTTGTGCGGTCCTTCGGGTCAAAGAGACCCAGTGGCTCACAAATGTACCTTTTTATACGTACTGTAGGATGCCATTGCTTACTACTGAAAACAGTAATATATCCTTGGGGGGTGGGGTGATGAGTCTATGGAACTGAGCTTTGGAATCTGGGTTTTTAAGACCCGATTGTAGGACACAGCCAGTGTGCCTTTTACGAAGGACCGCACAAGGGTTAAGACACAGAACAATTCATTGGCAGCGTCTCTCTCTCTCTCTCTCTGTCTTTCTTTGAATATTCTAAGACCAGAGATGCTGAACATATTCTCAGTGTCTGATGTCGAGGCTGTTTGTGGTTGGTTGAGAGAGATGTTGGCTCGTTAGTTTTAGATGGTAATTAATTCAGGTTGAGTTTCCATTATGTCATCAGATGTGACGGAACAGTCAATATAGATATATATTTATGGGCTGGTTCTGATCATTACATGGAACAGTGGTTGTTATTTCATTGAAATGTTTCTGACACTCTGGAAACCTGCCTGTGAGGTTGTGGTGACATGCGCGCTCTGTGCGCTGGTCAACCAAACTACCATTTGATCGGCTGCGTCCGCCTTGCACCAGGACTAGACCTGCTTTCAGCTGGCGAGCTTTTGGTGCACTCTCAGTGTGGTCTAAGTCAATGAAACTGTCACTCTGCCAAGCTGAAGAAGTGGTCACCTCCCACCAGTGTGCCCCCACACCCATAGTTTTCCTGTACTGCACGAAACTAGCACAGGGTCCGCCAGCCTGCGCCACACTGGGAAAGTAGAGCCCATGGGGTAATTGTAGCTTTAACCCTCCTGTTATCTTCATTTGTTAGGAACAGCAGTGGTGTTTCTGGGTCAATTTGACCTGATATCCAAAAGATATCTGAAGCAAAAAACATCCTATCAAGCACTGGTTAATATTTCATTACTAATTCCATTACTAACTATTCTATCAGTATTTAGTTCACTTGTGTTCCTTACCTCTAACAGGTAATGGTTCAATTAGGAAAACTAACTCTTTTTTCATTAAAAAAACATACATGTTCAAACCTTTTTAGAAAAGGATTCACCACTTCATTCCTTTTGAAACAACATAAAACATGACAAGACACGACACAACACAACAATAACATAACAATAACATAACATAACATAACATAATATAACACAACACAACACAACACAACACAACACAACACAACACAACACAACAATAACATAACAATAACATAACATAACATAACATAATATAACACAACACAACACAACACAACACAACAATAACATAACAATAACATAACATAACATAATATAACACAACAATAACATAACAATAACATAACAATAGCATAACAATAACATAACATAAAATAACATAACATAACATAACATAACATAACATAACACAACACAACACAACACAACACAACACAACAATAACACAACACAACACAACACAACACAACACAACACAACACAACACAACACAACACAACAATAACATAACATAACATAACACAACACAACACAACACAACAATAACATAACAATAGCATAACAATAACATAACATAAAATAACAATAACAATAACAATAGCATAACATAACATAACATAACATAACATAACATAACATAACATAACATAACATAAAATAACACAACACAACACAACACAACACAACACAACACAACACAACACAACACAACAATAACATAACATAACATAATATAACACAACAATAACATAACAATAACATAACAATAGCATAACAATAACATAACATAAAATAACATAACATAACATAACATAACATAACATAACATAACATAACATAACATAAAATAACATAACATAACATAACATAACATAACATAACATAACATAACATAACATAACATAACATAACATAACATAACATAAAATAGCATAGCATAACATAACATAACATAACATAACATAACATAACATAACATAACATAACATAACATAACATAACATAACATAACATAACATAACATAACAATAACAACAATAACATAACATAACATAACATGTCTTACAGTTGTTAAGAAAAAATAGTCTGACATTTCTGACACCCTTTTATCTCCAATTTGATTGCTGGGTCAAATTGACCCAAACAGTATCTATCTGATATAAACATGAAGGGGGTGATCACGAATTACAATAAATAAGGCAAGCAGAAAAAGTTTTACATTGAAAAAATGCTTTAATTATTCTTCCTAGATGTTCCAACTTTAAAACAGATCAATTTTACCTGTAAAATCACAAGAGGATTAAGTATTTAAATCATCATTTATCTTTCACCAGCCTAAAAATAGGAATCAAGAAAATACTATTTCTACTGATACATATACTGCAATTATTATGTAAAAATACTTGGAGGAATTATTAGAAGAGTAAAAATCTGAATGTAAATCTCTCACTTTTTATAGTGTTGTGTATTGCTTACTGTAGCTGTTTCAGTTGTTTATCTGACGCATGTAAAAAAAAAAAAAATGACTACCATGAAGTATTCCTCTACAGATTCAAATGAAGAGAAGACCTGTGATCTACATTGTTAACTTCTTGCTACCTGTTTTATTCTTCTTGTGTTTGGACTTGGCCTCCTTCATGATCTCACATGGCTCTGGGGAGAAACTCGGCTTTAAAGTCACGGTGCTGCTCGCTGTCACAGTTCTGCAACTTATTCTGAATGACATCCTGCCAGCCTCATCAGACCGGATCCCACTTATAGGTGAAGAACAAACCTGGACTCATTTAAAAAAAAAACAAAAAACAAAACATTAACAGAGATGAACATTATACAATCTTTCAAATAAAAATAATCCCTTATCTTCTACCTGTGGTTAATGTCAAACTATGTTGTTTAGTGCTTCAGCTCAAGAGAAGGACTCTGGCTGCTGCTGGTTCTGCTTGATGGGGTTTTGAACCCCCAACCAAGCCTCTAAAAGGTAGATTTTTGCATTTTTCCTTGAGGAGGACTCAGCAATTGTACAGTTCAGCCAAGTTGAGTCGTTATTTAGCTGTAACCTATGAAATGTTGTAAACTGTGTGTAAATATGAACACTGCAATTGTCATATAGGCTATATATGGTTAACTGAATAGGCAGGTATGCTAATGTGCTAATTAGCTTTTTACTGTTGAGGAGGTTTAGCATAGGAATCAGACTGTTTTTGTATTTGCTTTTAAAAGTAGCTGTTTGAATAAAGATATGTTTACTTGAAAGGGCTAGCTAGCGGGCTAGTTATCATTTAATGTGGAAGGTACCTTTAGCTAAACCAAATATTAAGCATGTATTAGCTATAATAGTCAGTCTGTAAGTTGGTAGTTGTGTGAATTTACATTAAGTTGGTAGGGAATACTTTTAATATCAATGGTTGGGTATTTGGGGTAGATGGGTATTTTTAAAAGCAAATATCAAAGCAGTCTGATTATTATGCTAAACGTCCTCAAGAGTAAAAAAGCTAATTAGCTCAATAGCATACCTGCCTATTCAAGTAACCATACACAGCCTACATGACAATTGCAATATTCAACGTCACACACAGGTTACAGATAAATAACTTTATCAAAGTACAGACGTCTCACCTTGGCTGAACTGTACAATTACCGAGTCCTCCTCAGGGAAAATAAATTTACCTCAAGTGCTGTGATTGGCTAGAGCTGCTGGGGGGTGGGGAGTGCCTTCCAGGCTCAGCTGCCTTGGAGGCTTGGTTGGGGGCTCAAAACCCCATCAGGCGCTAAATCCTGGTCCTGGAGAGCTACTATCCTGTATGTTTTAGATGTATCCCTCTTCCAACACACAGTAGCTCTGGAGGACCAGCATTGAGCACCAGCAAATACACACAAACATTAGACAGAAAACAAGGGAGAACAAGACTGGACCAAAGACAATAAAGGAAAATGTGTGTGTGTGTGTGGGGGGGGGGTGCTCAAACAAACCAGTGGAGTCCTGAGGTAAATAGCTGCTGATCAACAAAGACTTGCAGCTGCACGGTGTGGGTCAGGTGTAGATAGTGGGAATTGTGGGAAAGGTTGTAACACTCTGAAGCTGTGTAGTGTTCTACCTGATGGGAGGTGGACATGAAACATATAAGAAAGTTAAGATAAAAAAAAACATTATTAAAATGCATTAAACACATTTAAAATAACAGACATGAAAACATTTAAATACAAGTAAAAGCTTCAGTGAACAGTAATGTTTTCAGGTGTGATTTAAATGAACTGACAGTTTTTCCCAAACCTCAGGTACAGTATTCAGGTAGTTTGTTCCACAGATGAGGAGCAAAAAACTTGTACGCATTATAGTAAGGGTCTGCAGTGGGGTCTATGTTGTCCCTGTAGTATTTGGAAAGATGAGTTTACACTGTTCATGGTGACATTAAACAGAACAGTTATTCAGAAGAATTGACCAGATTGTGAATGTAATTATTATACTGTAGATTGTCTATGGTGTCTCCTCTCCTCTCCTCTCCTCTCCTCTCCTCTCCTCTCCTCTCCTCTCCTCTCCTCTCCTCTCCTCTCCTCTCCTCTCCTCTCCTCTCCTCTCCTCTCCTCTCCTCTCCTCTCCTCTCCTCTCCTCTCCTCTCCTCTCCTCTCCTCTCCTCCCCAAGCATTTAATTATTTGCATTGTGATGCCACTTGCAGCAGTGTACTGTATTGGGAACTTTGGCCTGATGCTAATTAGCCTTCTGGAAACGCTCATCGTGATGTATCTGATGAAGAAAGACTCGCATACGGAGAATGAAACAGACCCGTTCAAGGATGGGACGGACATTAATATTTTCAACAGAGGTCAGACTAATGTTAATCACAAACATACACTACACTTTTGAAACAATATGAATTGTATAAGCTTTTAACATTCACTCTTCCAATGGAAAGCTAACGCTAAGCAGGTAGGGTTATAACCTGCATGTATTCCTTAAAGGGGAACTGTTGATGACTGAAAGACGTCTCATACAATCAATTGCAAAAGTTCAGGCACCCCTTAGGAAAATCAATGTATCAGTTTGACTTTTGTTGAGCTTTTGAAATATATTTTGAAATATTTAATATAAGTTATACGTAATGGAAACACAAATATTTAAATAGTGAAATTATTTGTATTGGTCCAACGGAATTTTTTTTAATATGCATTTAAACAAACAAACAAACAAAAAAAATAGGCATGTGTATAAATGTGGGCACCCCAAAGAAATAATTCCATTTATATTTAGTAGAGCTTCCTTCTGCAGTAATGATAGCCCATAGATGAGGTGTGGATGCTGGTATTTTGGTCTATTCCTCCATACAAACACCTCCAGTTCAGACAGGTTTCTTAACTTGCATGCGTAGACACCTGGTTTTAAATTAGGGGTCTCAAACTCATTTTCTTCAAGGGCCACATTCAGCCTGATTTAATCTTCAATGGGCCGGACCAGTAAAATAATAACATGATAACCTATAAATAATGACAACTTCAAATTTTTGTCATTGTTTCAGTGCAAAAAATACCCCCATTAAATTATGAAAATAATTTTATAAATTATCAAAATGCAAAAAACAAGTGAAATTTCATAAGGAAAATAAGAACAATTTGTAACAATATTCTGCCTTAATTTATCATTTGTCCATGTGTTTTATTATGGATCAGTTCTACAAAGACATTAAACTTTAGTTAAAGTAGCAGAAAATGGTTCAATTTTCTGTGATTGTCTTTAGACATTTGAAGTGTTTCACATTTTATTGTTACAGGATAGTTTCAAATGTAAATATTTTCGAAATGTAATATATTTTTTTGCAGTAAAACAATGATAAAAATGTATTAATTTTTAGGCAAAGAAAAATCTGAGAGGAAAATATGGAGTTATTTAATACGTTATTATGCTCTTCATCCCATGGACATCATTGGAACCATTGGCGGGCCACATTTGAGACCCCTGCTTTAAATCAATTCATACATTTTCAATGATATTAAGGTCTAGGGACAAGTGTGTCCAAATCCAGTCCTGGAAGGTCGGTGTCCTACATGTTTTAGATTTTTTCCCTCTTCCACATGATTCAGTTTAACCCTTTAACTCCTTAAACTTTAGCAGTTCCACAGTAAAAAGAATTAAAATAAGCAACAAAATGAACAAAAATGGCCAAAGTCATCAATAAAATGAACAAATATTAATAATAAACGGACAAAATAATTAATAACATGAACAAAGTTAAGACACAAAGTTTTAGTTAAATTTTGTTGCTCATTGTTCATTTTTCTACATTTTACATTTTATTTAATTATTTTTTCTCTAATTTTGGCCCATTTTTGTCACCCCCCCCCCCCCCCCCCCAAAAAAAAAGAACAACAACTTTTTACTTTTTACAATGTGCAAATTCAACATACACATACATATTGCTTTTTGCCAAAACATTCAAGACAAGAACTAAATAAATAACTATTATTGAGATCTTCTGTATTATGCAGCAAACACAAAGAAATAAAAAAAATAAAAATAAATCTGCACTTCAGGTAAATATTGCAATCTTTACATTATTGGGATACTGTGTATTTAATAGTTAAAGTCTTTGCCTGTTGCCGACTTAAGACAGGTAAAACTACAGCACTCCAAATTACACAGGGGGTGGGAAAAGGGGGGAACAAATAACACACTTAGCTAAACCTCTCACTCTGAATGCTATTAATTTTGTTATTGTGATTCTGTGCTCACTATACTTACAGCTGCAGTAGTGAAATAAGTTCAAATGTCCCATTTTCTTTTTCGGTGGCATTTGGACATTTGGAAAATTACAAGTCTCCCGCTTGACAGATGCGGGGCGTTTCCAGCACATGAGCATCTGTTGTTCTTCTGACTCCCATTACCTGACTGACAGCAGTGTCCCACTAACCATCACTCTGTCACAGCCAATAAAAACTGTGGATATGTGTCGTCATATCATCGAAACAATATCAGAACGTGGCAAAAATAAAAAAAATAAAAAAAGTGAACAAATGTTAAATAGTTTTTATTAATGCTACCATATGTGTAGTATACTGAAATAGTATTTCAAAAAGTTCAATGAATGTAGATTTTTCCTATATTAAATTAAAATGACAAATATTTTGCAATCCTCAAACATTGGTTGTGACATGTCACGACCTTCTATAGCATAGGTGTCAAACTCCAGTCCTCGAGGGCCGGTGTCCTGCATGTTTTAGATATTTCCCTCTTCTATGTGATTCAGTTTAACCCTTTAACTCCTGAGAACTAACAAAATAATTGGTAACATGAGCAAAGTAAGACACAAATCAAAGAAAAATACGACATTTAAAAAAACAAAATGTAGAAAAATAAACAAGATGAGCAACAAAAACTACTAAATATTTACAAAATGACAAATAATGTGGAAAATTACTTATTACTTAATAATCTTTGCTTCTGCCTGAGCCTTTTTCAGTCATATTCTGTATTGTTCTCTCTCTCTTTTTGCTGCTTTGACGTGAATATATGACTGAAATAAACTAAACAAAAAAAAAATAGTATTGAAATGTGGTCCCAGCCATTTTAATTTTGCCTTTAAAATTGTTTACAATAAAATAACACACTTTTCCATGCACAAAATAAAGTAAAACTGTTGAATTTTTCTGAATATTTAAACAAAATAATCCATTCAGAATGCATCATCCCTGACACATAAAGAGTTAATAATCAGCTCCTTATCAGACTGATAATGATGCAATGGCCTCCAGGTGTAATGGAAGAGGGAAACATCTAAAACATGCAGGACACCGGCCCTCGTGGACCGCACTTTGACACCCCTGTTCTATATAGAAACCTACACCCATGATCACAGTTGTGACCAAACTTTTGATTACAACTGTGTGTAACCTGGTGACATCTTCTGTATTCTTTCAGGAAAAACTACAAATACTTGCATCTACGAAGCGACTACTGGTGAATCTCCATCTGCGCTGTTGGACCAAGAGGTTGGAACTGAAATACACATTTATTGTCATCAACTTGTGTCTTTTAATGTGAAAAACTGTTTATTCTGCTGAATCACTCTTTCAGGTTGAGACCAACAAACTTACTGATGAGTATCTTACACTGGAGAAACTGTCAGATGAGCTGCAGAAGAAACTGTCTGTGATGAATACTGGACGACCAAGCGGTTACTGGACCGCAGTGGCCAAAAAATTTAACAAGATTTTTTTTATTTTCTATGTGGTGCTCATTACTACCTTTTTAAGTTTTATCCTTTCACAATATATGATTGACTGAAGATGTTAACGGCTACATTACAAAAGTATTAAATAATAGTGACTCCACAACATTACTTACATAACATTTACTCTTAGTAAATATGAACTATGCTTTTTTTTTTTTTATTTATGCAACTGTATTAATTGTTTTTTTGATGTTTGCCCATGTACAGCATGCATTGTATATACTGACAATAGCAAAGAAAAAAATTACATAACCAATTATACTTATAATAATTAGTATTATTATTAGTAGTAAATAACCTGACTGAGAAGACTGAGGAGATCTGGCCATGTGCCAAAGTGGAAGTGTGCAAGTGAGCATTATATGACAAATTAGAAAGAACTTTATCCCTTTGTTCTAACTGTTCTAACCCTAACACACAACATTATACATGTAATACTCTCTGGCTTCTGTCCAAATGTGGGGTTTTGGGACTGAACACTGTATAGTAGGGGTCTCAAACATGCGGCCTGGGGGCCAAATGCGGCCCGCCAAAGCAGGGCTCTACAGTGCGCCCATTTCACTCGCATATGCGAGCAAATATTTCATCATGCGAACGAGGAAAACAAAACAGTCGCACATGTGCGAGTGCTTCTTGCAGCACACAATAAGGCACACTAGGGTTGTCAAAAAATTGATTTTAGATACTAAATTGATATTGACCCTTGGTATCTAATTAGATACTAAGTTGCTGGAAAATCGATTTTTGTTTTTATGGCGTCGCCGCTTTTTTGTAGCGGGTAACGTTAAGAATTCTAAACAGGCATCAACGCGGTCAGCTCTGGCACAGCCGTAATGCCGGCTTGTAAGTTAAAGTCTCTTTTTTTCTCCAGCTGCCTCTGACAGCACACGGGATGACGCCAGTGCGACCACAGACCTATACACTATCTCTATAGGTCTGTGATTGGACCATCCGATGCAACTTTGCTTTTAAAGGCCTCGATATAGTCGAACGTTTATGCGCGCGGGCGGCACCAGGCGGTAGCGCATTGTATCACGTTACCACCACAGAGGCCACCGTGAGCATGTCAGCCTATAATTATTGACGTGTGCGCTGCTAGTCCCGTATGGCAAGCCAAAGTGTTCACATAGCCACGTGTTGTCTTTATTATATCACGCATTACAGAACGCGTTCTAGCACGTGCACTGGCGCGCTATCACGCGTTACAGGACGCGTTCTGGTACGCGCGCTGGTGCGCGCAATGGCACGCGTTCCATAACGTGTGCTAGAACGCGTGCTATATGGTAATTATCTTCTCCCACTGATTTTCTCCGCCAATTAATTTGTAGTGCTTCCAGCCAATTACTGGCCAACACAACGAGTCCAGAATAACTGAGCACTGATCTTACCTTCACAAACGAAGTGCATTCACTCAATGTTTAATTTTTGCTAAATATTTTTGACTTTTCCTTCATCAATCTACTTTATTTAACTAATTTATTTAATTCTTACGGGTTTGTTCTTACGGGTTTGTTTATTGTATTTTAATTCTTATTTTGTTGTGCTAATCTAACACATGAGCTGGCTGTAGGTTTAGTTTAAAAATTCAGACAAATTCAAGTAACTGTTACTGAGAATTTTGTTCATGGAACTGATGTACAGGTGTCGAAAAGCAAGTGATTAAGAAAAGGAAAAAGCCCAAACTAAAACTACTGGAACCAAATTACAACACTAGTTATTTATTCCTTCTTTTTTTTTTTTTTTTTTTTTACTTCATTTTGGGTTTGGTGGGTTTTTGTTTTTTGTCCTTTTTTCCACATTATTTCTTATTTTGTGAATATTAGTTTCTGTTGCTTATTTTTCTGTTTTTTTATTTTATTATTTTTCTTTAATTGTGTTCTGTTAGTGTCTTACTTTGTTCATGTTACATATTATTTTTTTGGTTTATTATTCATTTTTGTTCATTTTACTGATCACTTTGACGGTTTTTTGTTCATTGTGTTGCTTATTTTATCTTATTTTATTTTTTACTGTGTCTCAGTCTCAGGAGTTAAAGGGTTAATCATTCTAAAATGTATCTAATAACAAGGCAGCCAATACAACGTTCTAAAATGTATCAAAGGACAAAGCATCCCATAATACAAAGTTATGTTATGGTCTGCTCTAAATTAACACAAATGACAGCAGTCATTCAACAATGTTGGTATCTGTGCGCAAGTACTGCACTGTAAATAAATAAACATTTAAAACTAAAACCTACTTGTGCCCCTATTTTTTTTGTGTGCTCCTAAATTTTTTAACTTAGGGGCACGTGTGCTCCTGGAAAAAAAAGTTAGTGTAGAGCCCTGCGCCAAAGGTTCTAATGCGGTCCGTGAAATCAATTTGCAAAGTACAAAAATACCACAGTCAAAGCCGTGGAAGTCATTTTAGTTCAGGTTCCACATCCAGACCAATAAAATTTACAGTCAACTGTAGCAGAACAACATACATATAAATAATGATGACTCCATCTTTTCTTGTCAGTTTGATGTGAAAATAATTTACATTATGCCCATAAATAAATAAATAAATGAATAATGACAACTTCAAATTTCTGTCTCTGTTATTGTGCAAAAAAAATAACATTAAATTAGGAAAATATGTATATTTACAAACTATCCTGTAACAATAAAATGTGAAAAACCTGAACAAATATGAACAACCTGAAATGTCTAATGAAAATTAAGCACAATTTTAACAATTGAGTGTCTTTGTAGTAGATCTGATCCTTAGGGCATGTGCGTAAATGATAAATTGATAATTGATAATATTGATAATATTGTTAAAATCACATGTATTTTTCTTGAGATAGTTCAGTTTTTTTCAGGTTATTCAAACCTTTCTTGTTGGATAGTTTATTTAAAAAAAAAAGGATTTTCATAAGGCACTGTTTTTTTCACTAAAACAAAAATGTGGAGTTGACATTTCAAGGTTATTATGTTTTTATTTTACTACCATTGAAGATCAAATCTTGCTGAATGTGGCCCCTAAAGAAACTGAGTTTGAGACCCCTGCTGTACAGTATTCTCCAGTCAGTCCATTAACATCACGTTTCCCGTAGCTGTCTCATGTGACTTATTTTTGACTTATTCCCAATAACATGAAAATAATCTACATGTTCATTGGAGAGGGATTTAATATTCACCCTAAACACAACAGCCCAATCCCAATTCTCATTTTCACCCCTTCAACCCTTGGTCCTTGCACTACACCTTGAAATTGAATATCAACAGGTAGGTTTTTGAACTGTCTATTACAAAGGTGACATGGCCTCAAAGTTGTAGAAAGTATACATGTTATAACAGAGAAACATATATTTCATCTCCACTGATTTGTAGTTGGTCTGTTTAATCTGTCTGTATTATGTATCAAAGAATTGGATATTTAAAATCTCAGCACCAATCAGCTGATCTGTTGCACACCTGTAGCAGCCTGTGTGTTTTACAATATCAATAAATAAAAAAAACTCCCATCATTCAGCTACTCTGGGTGTCATTTATACCGTGTTCCCACTAGTATCAGCTTGGCTCTACTCAACTCAGCTGGTTTCCATGACGAAAAAGGACCTGGTGCCATGGCATGGGCGTCGCAGCTGTCGGTGAATAGGGTGTTGCGACACCCCCACTTCTCCACCCAGATGATTTCATACCCTCCAATTTTTCCTGAGTTTATATATTGTATCGTTACTGGATCCAGGAAACGGACGGAGAGTTGGTCTCACCTACTTTTTATTTCAGGATAAACAGTTACTGTCGTCACAATCACACCAAACAAACATCAATAACATTTCAGGGCTGTTACAATATCTATGGTTTAAACTGTTTACCCGCCCGGGCGGCACAACAGCATATGTAAATGAAGCGCACCTCAGTTCACCAGTAATGTAAACAGCTCTTCTTCATGGTGTTAACAAACAGTCATTAACCAGTAAGTAATGAGAAATGTTACTGTTGTTAAACTAAGTTAACTAAACTATGTCTTGTTCTGTGACATTTACCCTAAGACAGTGGTTCTAGAACTTTTTTCACTGATGTTCCCCCTAAGAAACATATTTTTAGTCGTCTCCCCTGACATGGACAAAATACTTTTGTAAGAAAAAAGAGGAACAGTGTCTGTAAAATCAGTGTCTGATTTTTTAAATCCAGATATATATAATTTTTTAATCTCATACTTTTTATCTCAGAATTTGTAACTTTTTATGTAATAATTTTTTACTTTTTATCTCATAATTTACACTTATGAATTGAATAAATATTTAATTGAGGAAAAACACATTTTTGTTTTTTTTTCCGGCCATATATTACTTTTTTAATATAAAAATTTAACTATTAATGGATAATTGTTCGTTAATTTTCTGATGATAGATTCAGAATATTTTTGCTCATGTGCCACAACCTTGAACACCCCCACATTTTAAATGGCTGTGACGCCCCTGCACCATGGTAACTGGTATGAGATTTTTGGTATTGTCTCTGCTGAGGTTCCAAGCAAAACCAAAATGTGTAAACAGAGCAGACACTGATTGGTGGAGTTGTATCTGCATCGTTGAGTTGTCAATGAGCGACCTGACATTTTTTAAAAACTAGATTTGGATTTCCACTAAACAGACAGTAGGATAGAATAGAATAGAATAGAATAGAATAGAATAGAATAGAATAGAATAGAATAGAATAGCAGGGCCGTGCATAGACCTTGGTTGGGCAGGGGCTCAATTAAATTTTTTTTAAAGGGCATGTAAAAGAAAATTTTCAAACAAGGGAACTTTATTTATTTATTTATTCTGTGTGTGTGTGTGTGTGTGTGTGTGTGTGTGTGTGTGTGTGTGATGTCCTTTTGATGCTGTATATTGGTCTTCAAAGCAGCAGTTTTCAGCTTCCCATGTTCTTGAAAAAGTCTATAATGACACATTGTGGAGAACTTTGCTGTTGGAACTCATTTATTTTTTTATAAATACAAAAAAGCCAAAAAAAAAAAAAACAGTCCCTGTCAAAAGGGCACTTTGGATGTCAATCAGTAAAAAGGGGAGGTGCCACAGCCCCTGTAGCACTCCTTCTCTGCACATGCCTGAAGAATACAATAGATATTTGTCATTTGTGCAGGACACATACGAACGTTTGTGCGATTGCGCCCAGAATCAAATCAAACAAGTGATACACAACAAACCCCGCCCCCTTGCACACATTTTACCTGATTTGCCCTATGTCTTATCATTGTGAAAACACATTTTTGGCGACTGTGACCTTTGACCTACATTCACCAAATTTTAATGGGATCTATTCTGGACCACCTTGTACCTTTCCTGAAAATATCGTGGAAATTGGTCTGGCAGTTTTTACGTAAACCTGCTTCAAGGACATAGGGTATTCTGCATGTTTTAGATATTTACCTCTTTCAACACCCCTGATTGGACCACATGGCTCCTCAGCAGGCTGCTGGGGTGCTTGATCACAAGCCCTGTGGTTGAATCAGGGGTACTGGAAGAGGGTAAGATCTATCATACACAGGACGGTCGTCTTCGAGGACCAGAGTTTGACACCCCTACATTACAACACATTTGCAGAGAATGTATCACATCACGACTCACGCAAAGTGGGGCCTTCCACGGATGGTAGGGCCTGACACACTGCATGTGTGGGGAGGGGTGGCCCTGGCCATTTGGTAATCCATTAGAAAATGGATCTGCAAATCAGGGTCAAACTCTGGCCCATATATCATTAATATAAAGAATAAACAGCTTTGGGCCCAACACTGATTCCTGGGGGATGCCACAAGTAATGTCCAAACACTTTGAACTATGTATCAATACGCAGTTTCGCAAACTGTTTTCTTTTGGTTCAGTAATTTTTAACCCAATCCAGTGCTGTACCGTTGATACCACACCATTGTATTTTTAATTAATACATTATGATTTATTGTATCAAAAGTTTTTTTGAGGTTAATGAATACTCCGACTACATGATGTTTTTAATCAACTGAATTAGACTCTACTGAGTCTATTAATACTCATGAAGTTGCTCTGGTTAATCTGAACCTGTATTGACTTTCAGTAAGTTAGTTTCAATGGTGACGAAATTTTACTTTGCTTTAGCTGCTGTAAATGCTGTGGGCTCGTTTTGATTCATTTACTGATGGTTCAATGTCGTGACCCAGTCTGGAACCAGAAGACCAGACCACATCACCCTGTACTGGTTTCCCTTCATTGGCTTCTTATCACTTACAGGATCCAGTTTAAGATTTTATTATATGTTTTCAATTATATGCTGTTAATTATATGTTTTTATTATAGGTCCAAAACTCTGGAATACACTGCCTCAATAAGTAACATGTCACACTCTATTGAACAGTGTGTGACTTTTGTTTTATCTTCTGGTTGTTGTTTTTTTTATGCTATTTCTGTATGTTTTCTTTAATCAGTTTTGTTATATCTTTTATTTGTGTAATTTTGTACAACAATTTGGGCACTTTGCATTGTTTTATATGTGCTATATAAATAAAATTGACATTGAACCACATTAACTAGTGTTTGTTGATGTTTTCTGTGCTAATATTTTAAATGTTTTCAAATATACAGACATATTTATGTTGTTACTGTATGGGGGTTACAAGCTGTTCAGTACATGTCATAACACCAAATGAATTCACATTGAAATAAAATGACGTTTACTTCATTGTCAGGATATTTTACTGCTCAACAGGGAAGTTGTGTGTAAAATAAAATTAAAACACTTATGGATGGAAACAACAGACAATGATCTATATAATTTTTTAGTCTTTTCTCACAAGCAAAGTCAATAGAGTTATTTGAAAAGTGCAGCAGCATGAGACCGACTATTGAAAAGCTGTTGTTGCATAGGAATCAGAGGCTACATCCACAATATGTTTGAAAATACAATATACACGACTATACACAGTAAATTTACCAGTGTAAAAAATAGTGTCCGAGTATTTTAATTCTTACAGAGTTATTCTAACAAAGTACAGAGTAAGATTTAACAAGATCACACTCAGTGTTTGTAGTTAACAGAGGTTTTACACTGTCAGTGTCATATATTCAGTGTTAAAAAGTAAATTGATTCTCTTATCAGAGTTAATTCAACACCGATAAGAGCAAGATACTGTTCAGTGTTAAAAGATAATGAATCTAAAAAGCCCCGCCCACCACGAATGAAAAGTTGTACACTGAAAAACTGCGCTAAGTTTTTCTAAATAAACTCTAGCTTTTGTTTTTTTTCTTCCATTCCAGCAAAATCTGTGCAAGAATGAAGTTATGTTGTCATTTTAAATAGCTAAAAATCAACACTGTTTGGAGTAATTTATTCATGAACATGTAGGGTTAAGTCGATTTAACACTGGAAAGGTAATTTCTTAACACTAAAATCTTCAGGGTTGAATGCCAATAACACTATGGGTGTTACTTCTCACATAGTGTAAAACTTTACACAGGTGTAGTGTAAAATATTAACTCTTACTAATGTTAAGTTGACTCTGGAAATGTAATTCGAGACTCCGTGTAATTTTTACACTGGATAGGGACCATATATTCACTGAGGTAGTGTTAAAATGAACTCTTTAAGTGTTATATTAACACTGATAATTTTACTGTGTGTAAGCATTTTAACAAAGATTCACATATGATTTCTAAACATCCCAACGTGGACGGTGTCACAAATAACTTCACAGTTTTGATCTGGTGTGAATATATTTAAGTAGTATCATGAAAATATAATTCAACAGAGACAACATCAGCCCTGGTTGTCAAGGTCCATGTCCTGTTTGGGACACGTGTAAAAAGCCACAGGAACCAAGGAAGGATGTGTAGTGACTGACATATCAGACAGCAAAGGTGGGAACATTTCATTATCAAACATAATGACCCGAAAATAATGCTGAATTATCAAAACATTCAATCGACATAGAAATACAATCAAGTTTTACATAATGAGAACTAAACTGAGACCTTTGTAGTTCTGAATATTATGCATCATTATTATTATTATTATTATTATTATTATTATTATTATTATTATTATTATTATTATTATTATTATTCATCTATACCAGTGTTTCCCAACTTGTTTTGAGCCATGGCACATATTTTACATTTGAAAAATCACAAGGCACACCACCAAATAGTATATTTACTGAAATATGAGGAAAATCCACTCTCAATTTACTTCCTCAGTGTGAAACCTAGGCCTGTTGCAGAACCCCCTCCCCCCCCCAGACAGAAACCTGATGGATTCAGATATATTATAATAGACACATTTGCCCCCCCCCCCGCCACCCAACCCGATCTGCGAGTCCACGCATCACTATTGAGGGAAAGGTAAATGTATGTGTATAACACATGTCATGTACAGGACAATTCAAGGTGTTTTACATAAAACATGTAAGAAAATTAAAATGGTTAAAATGCATTAGATGAATGAATGAATGGGGGGGGGGCTTTATAATCCGTGTATAATTCATTCATTCATTTTTCAAAATGAAACCAAAAACAAGACAATGAAAAAACAACTTGTTACTTCATTATTTCTTTCCAAAACCAAAATGAAAAAAAACAAACAATAATGATCCATTTTTCATTTTTGTGTCTAAATGAATAATGGAAGAAAAACAGGTGACGGCCATTTCCCGTTTTTTTTAATTCTGACCTGAAGCAAGTTGAGTAAACCAGAAATGACCTATTATACATTTTTCCCATTATTCATTTAAACACAAAAACGACAAAAGAAAAATGTTGTTGTTGTTTTTTCATTTTGGTTTTGGAAACATATAATGAAGAAACAACTTGATATTTCGTTGTCTTATTTTTGGTTTCATTTTGAAAAACCAATGAATGAATTATACATGGATTCTTTATCGACAGAATGTTCCACATCAGAGCTAGTTTACATTCACTTTCACTTTGTAAAGAGATCCAGTTATGGTAGAGTGGATCATTGGCATGTGTGGTTGTACATAATATATCACAACACTCGTTTAAAGAACCAATCAGGTGAAGTTGGATAACGCTCCATGGCACACCTAATGATTTCCCATGACCCACTTATGTGCCACGGCTCAGTGGTTGGGAAACACTGATCAGCCTTCATTCACATTAAGCAACTGTATTAAATGTCTACATGATAGTTTACATGGCACTGACAGGAAAGTTATATGGAAAACAGCAGCTGCTTTACATTTAATGCAACAAACAAAACACAAAAAGGCCAAATCACGATTGTTTGGTGGTTTTTTTTTTTTTGCACCAGTGTATTCATTCATACAACTTTAGAACTAAACAACTGTGCACAATGGAATGTCACAAACCTCTCATCAACACCTACATGTGCTGCATCTCTCATGCACATCACCATGTTGGTAATTCTGCACATTTTTACCTCACTGACCAATAACCCATGAGCAATTGTGAAGGCACTGTATTTGGTTTATTATCAACTTCTTCAAACACCCTATACTGGTCTGATTAATTTCAATCTTTTTAAGTGTTAATTTCCACCCATTTTTTTTGAACATGCTTGGTTGTTTTTTTTTTTTTTATGTATGTTTTCTTTTTCATTATTATTATTGTTTTTTTTTTTAATGTTCAAATAAATCAAATCAAAATCAAATAACGCAAAGTTGCCTTTACTTTAAATAGTCCATATTTTGATTAATTATAACATGCAAAATATTTCTAGATATCACTATGGTTACCATTTAGCACAGATGAGAAGTCACATACGGACTTTCATTGAGTTATCCTTTAAAAAGTCTAACCTGTTTCTATTGGGACATTGCTCTGTTGCATAAAGACCACAGGACTCTGCTCTAACATAATGGCAGAACTTTACAGCCTTGAAAATTCAATGCTTGATAGAACATCCTGGTGAGAAACAGGGAAATTGGTCCTTTTTAAATGTTTGCACGTCCATTATTTTCTGACCACAACAGCTTCACATAAGATTCTGAAACTGCTCCAAACACCTGAACCCCCCCCCCCCCCCCCCCCCCAAAAAAAAACACATTACCACCCACTTAAGGGGTTAAAAAAAATAAAAAAAGAACCCCCCCCCCTCTCTCTCTCTTCCTCCTCCCCCAACTGTCATCTGCTAAAGCAAAAATCACTATTAAAGCAAATGACTAATTAATATTAATTTTATTTTTATTTTATTTTTTTTAGAATTAATGTGTAATGCAGATTAGTCAGGCTCTCCCCATCATAATTCTAGAGAACATAGCACCATTTTATTAATCAGACAAATAAGCTAAGAGCCATTCACACAGATATAGGGGCATCCATGAAAATTCAGGACGCACATTCTCTTAGGCATGTGTGTGTGCGTGTGTGTGTGTGTAGCCCAGCCTCATAATGGGGAATAGCTGGAACCAGGGCTCTAAAGTTTACACACATTACAATGACTCCACACGCCACATATGCTATTTCTAATACTGATCAGGCCCACCACTCCCCTTACATCAGGGGTGTCAAACTGTGGTCCTCGAGGGCCGGTGTCCTGCATGTTTTAGATGTTTCCCTCTTCCATTACACCTGGAGGCCATTGCATCATTATCAGTGTGATGAGGAGCTGATTATTAACTCTTTATGTGTCAGGGATGATGCATTCTGAATGGATGATTTTGTTTAAATATTTAGAAAAATTCAACCGTTTTCCTTTTAGTTTTGTGCATGGAAAAGGTGCCAAAAAGCAAGAGATTTTTTATTTTATTTAAACATTTTTTAAAGGCAAAATTAAAATGGCTTGGACCAAATTTCAATACGAGTTTTTTATTTTTATTTTAGTTCATTTCAGTCATATATTCACGTCAAAGCAGCAAAAAGAGAGAGAGAACAATACAGCATATGACTGAAAAAGGCTCAGGCAGAAGCAAAGATTATTAAGTAATAAGTCATTTTCCACATTATTTGTCATTTTGTAAATATTTAGTAGTTTTTGTTGCTCATTTTGTTTATTTTTCCTACATTTTGTTTTTTTAAATGTAGTATTTTTCTTTGATTTGTGTCTTACTTTGCTCATGTTACCAATTATTTGTTAGTTCTCAGGAGTTAAAGGGTTAAACTGAATCACATGGAAGAGGGAAATATGTAAAACATGCAGGACACCGGCCCTCGAGGACTGGAGTTTGACACCTATGCCTTATATGCAAAACACATGCAGTGTGTTGGAACTCCCGTTACATGGGGGGGGGGGTCCTACTTTGTGCGAATGCAAATGATAAATGCACACACTGATGCGCACACTGCCATGAGGTGCAGCACATTTTAAATGTAGAGGAGCAAAGTACCCTGAAGGAGCTGGAGGCTGAGGCTCTGCCCAGGTCCTGGTTCTCATATTTCATCTATTGGTTGTCAAACATGCGGTCCAGGGGCCAAAATTGGACCACCAAAGGGTCCAGTATGGCATATGGGATGAATTTGTAAAACTAGAAATATTAACAATCAAGGATGTTAAAATCAGTTTAGGTCAATTCAATCTAAAGTAGGTCAGATCAGTAAAATACTATCATAATAATCTATAAATAATGAAAACAACACATTTTTTTCTGTTTTTTTTTCATGCAAAAAAAGTACAATTACACAAATTTTTTTTTACATTTACAGACTAGCCTTTGACAAAAAAAAAAGTGAATAACTAAATGACTTGTATTGTAGATTGTGTATTTGTAGATTAACTGTAAGCTGTTAGTTGTAATACATGTGTAGAAATGATAAATTCAGAATTTCCATGTTATTCATATTTGTTTATGTCATGTAAACATTTTCTTTATAGATTTTTACCTTTTTGTTACTCAAAAACACAAATAAATCTTTGGATTTAACATTATTTACAAGTCCTTATCCTGTTATTTATATTATTTTACTGGTCTGCCTCACTTTATATTATATTAGGCTGAATGTGGCCCCTGAACTAAAATGAATTTGACACCACAGTTTTAGATGGATCCCTTTTCCAACATTTAAATGATCAGTCAGAACCTGATAATAACCTTCAGCTGCTAGAAGAGGGAAAACATCTCAAACATGCAGGACCAGGACTGGACCTCCCTGCCCTAGTTCATCTTTTATTATTATTAATTAATTAATTTATTAATATTTGTATGTATATGAATGTGAATAGTTTTTGTATAATTGATGTTTGTATTGTGATTCCCTTGAGCCTGTAATAAAGTTTATAAATTCTTCCACTATTTTCTTCTTCTGTCCACCCTATTGTCCTCCGTCTTTAATTGTGGTCTTTCTCTGCAGTCCAAATGTTTCAGCTCCTTTGTCTTTTTGTCTCTTCGGTCAAGTCTGTTGTTCCTCTTTTTTCTAATTTGTTAATCTGTTTTGGTAATAGCCATTTTTAATGTTAATATTAAATAACCCCAGTGTGACCCTGATGCTGATAAATTATTAACTTCATGGGGGAGTTTAAGTCTCCACCTCTTTGCTCATGGGGCTTGAGATCTAAAAATTAATGAATGGTATTTAATGGGAAATAAAACGCTAAAATCATATCTGGTTTGTCATGTGCTCTGAATCACACACATGTTGTACCTCATAATAAATGCTAATTAATGATTGAAATTGCTGATTCATTTGCGAATAAAACCAGTTAATAATTTGCATTTGCATGTGACGTCACCACAGCTGAGCAGAGTGGGAGTGTGACGTCATACTTACTAAACCCACATAAAACCTAACATCACGTTTGCTTCCCATCAAAAACAGGTGGTCTGTCTATGCCACATCAAATATTTCTTATTAACTGCTATCAAATGTGAATTTCAGAGCACTTGTCAAACGGAATCAGAATTTAGCTCGACTCGCTCCATTCACTCCCATTCAAATTTTTTTGTGACTTAAGCACCCATGGACCGGAAGTAGAAGGGTGTGACTTAGCCTCTCCGTTGTGTGACTATGAACGAGTCCGTGGCAGACTACTGTACACTGTACAGCCAATCAGAACACAGAATTTCTTGTTACCAGCCGAGTAAGGTCTAAAATAGGCAGACCGCCTCCCAGCTTTGTCCCACCCAATTCAAAAACCCTATCTGCGGCCTTGCTTGAAAGGTTAACTTTGATCCATTGCCTCGTTTGGTCAGAACCCAGATTTTCTACCATGTCTTACTCTGCAAATGTGGTTCTGATTAAACTGAAATGACAAACTCCAGACCAAATGAGGTAGGTGTAAAAGCAAGCACAATAAGTCCATATTGAACAGGACGCAAAACCATCCTGTGTGGTATTTAACTGAAAATACACATTCCATGGACACGTGAAATGTTCAAATAAGTACCTCATACATGACCCCTTGAACACAGACGAAAACAGCATGTGCGGTGTTGAATTTAAAATGAAACCTCAGGTCGACTTGACACTGTCCATAGACTCCAAATGTACCAAAAGCATATTAAGTGTTTTCTCAATGGCTCATTGCTGTGTGTTTTGGCATAAATACGTTCACTCTTACAATCCTGCTCATACCTTTGGAAAGTGTTGAAGTTCACCTTATATCATATAGATACACTGTCTCTTCAGGCTCAGATTTGGTACAGGTAAGCTGCCTGTTTCTTTGCTGACGTCACCCCCGTGTGGCCAAAATTAAGAAATGCAACAAGTGGGAGTCAGAACCGGCCCATTCTGTATTTCTATTCCAGGCCATCTTCTTTACCACTGCATGTGTGGAGGCTGTGTGTGGCTCTGACTCTGGTTTCTGTACCGAGTGTGCAGGAGTGAGCGGACATGTGAGGAGTCCTGACCCTCCAGCCAGTCTTGGTACAACGTATGCAAAACAGGGTTGACTTCAGGTAGGCGGACAGGCAGGCTGCTGTAGGCCTCCTCCATCTGCTGGACCAGGGCTTTATCCACACGCCGTTTTTCCTCGCTCTCTGCCTGTCCACGGCCACTTAAACATCCTGAGTGGGGACATAGACATACATTCATGGTCAGACTAAGGCTGCGAGAAAAAAGATTTTTTCTGATGGTTTAACTAATGCTTTGTTTAAAGGGATTATCTGGAGTAAAATTCATTTTAGCTTAATTGTTAGATGATTGGGAGGACAGTACATTGACATCACAAACACACCATTCAGATGAACATTGAGAAACTTTGAGCCAAACTCTTGTTAGGATGGAAGTGATTAAGTCATGTCTTTTCACTGACACAAACACTATTTTTAAGTTCTAAACAACAACACACTTATATGGTAGTAAGTAGAGGGTCCCTAAAGGCAAACTGAAGTGTCCCTAGGTCTTCATGTCATCGGATAGTGTGCTCAGAGTTACTTATTTCAAGCCTGAATAAGGAGACGTCTTTAGGAGGAAGTCCGTAATAGTCGATTGCTGAGTGCAGTTACACGCTCTGGAAATTCACAATTTCATTGCATTGTAATGTAAATGAAGCTGTATGCAACAGCAAAACTTAGTCTACTAACAGGTTGTTGTTTTTATAAAGGAATGCAATGAAATTGTGACTTTCCAGAGTGTGTAACTGTGCACTTGGACTTCCTCCTAAAGACGTCTCTGTCATCTGGAAAGGTACTGGCTTGAGACAAGTAACTCTGAGGACACTATCTGATGACATGAAGACCTCAGGACACTTGGGTTAGCCTTTAGGGACCCTCTACATATAACTATAAGATATAAAGTCACAGTTTCTCTCCTCCATTGATTTTCCTTCTGAAGCCACTTTATTCCATACTGTCACATCTGTTTAATTTGACAAAGTAACAAGTCTATTCTGAGAATATAAGTATAAAGTACATATATTTATGTAAATATAAGGAGTATAAAGTAGAGATATTTTTGTAAATATAAAGAGTATAAAGTACAGATATTTATGCAAATATAAGGAGTAGAAAGTACAGATATTTATGTAAATATAAGGAGTATAAAGTAGAGATATTTTTGTAAATATAAAGAGTATAAAGTACATATATTTATGTAAATATAAGGAGTATAAAGTAGAGATATTTTTGTAAATATAAAGAGTATAAAGTACAGATATTTATGCAAATATAAGGAGTAGAAAGTACAGATATTTATGTAAATATAAGGAGTATAAAGTAGAGATATTTTTGTAAATATAAAGAGTATAAAGTACAGATATTTATGTAAATATAAGGAGTATAAAGTACAGATATTTATGCAAATATAAGGAGTAGAAAGTACAGATATTTATGTAAAAATAAGGAGTAGAAAGTACAGATATTTATGTAAAAATAAGGAGTAGAAAGTACAGATATTTATGTAAATATAAGGAGTATAAAGTACAGATATTTATGTAAATATAAGGAGTATAAAGTACAGATATTTATGTAAATGTAAAGAGTATAAAGTACATATATTTATGTAAATGTAAAGAGTATACAGTACATATATTTATGAACAAATGTAGGGAGTAAAAGTAAAACAATGACCAGAAAAATAATGGTAAAGTACAGATACCTAAAGAATCTACATAAGTACAGTAACAAAGTACTTTTACTTAGTTACTTTCCACCTCTGGTGAACAGTGCTGTTCTATTTAACCCACACTTTTGACAAAAGTGTTTCCAATTTTGGGGATAAAGTTCACCATGTTTCAGATGACAAACAGTTCAACACACTGTGTATGTGAAACAATGACTGTACATTATTAAAAAACCTCAAAGGATTATTTCTTAGATGAACTTCTGGGACAGTCACAGTTGAAATTACCTCCAGGGCAGGACAGCACCTCCACCAGCTGGTATGGTACATGGCCTTTCCTCATACGATGAACCAGAGTCTGGATGTTTCTGAAACCATACACAGCAGCAAACTGCAGGAGTGTTTCCCCATCCCGCTCCAAAGTCACCTCCTGGAAATCCCGGTTTCTAAAAACAACAACATGCAACACATGTTTACAATACAGTACTAATTAAACTAAATATACAACCTGACACAAAGGAAAGTTTAAAATGCTACTGCAGCTTTTCCTTATTTGAGTTCTGAAGATTCTGTGTATCATTCCTTTTTCAAAATGAGACAATGAAAAAAAAACTACTCGTTTCTTCATTATTTGTTTCTAAAACCAAAATGAAAAATTGATAACGAGCGTTTTTTTTTTCATTTTTTGTTTTTGTGTTTAAATGAATAATGGAAAAAAAACAGATAACTGCCGTTTTCCATTTTATCCAATTTTGACCAAGAGCAAGTTGAGTAAACCAGAAATGACCTTTGACCCGCAGTGACAAAGATAGAAACCTACACTATATTACCAAAAATATTCACTCACCTGCCTTGAAATACACTCAAGTGACATCCCATTCTTAATCTATGGAGTTTAATATGACATTTCTGTATTCTGCTAGTGTGTGTGTGTGTGTGTGTGTGTGTGTGTGTGTGTGTGTGTGTGTGTGTGTGTGTGTGTGTGTGTGTGTGTGTATGTGTGTGTGTGAGAGAGAGATAGAGAAAGAAAGAGAGAGAGAGAGAGAGAGAGAGAGAGACAGAGACACAGAGACACAGAGAGAGAGAGAGAGACAGAGAGAGAGAGACAGAGAGAAAGAGAGAGAGAGAGAGAGACAGAGACACAGAGAGAGAGAGACAGAGAGAAAGAGAAAGAAAGAGAGAGAGAGAGACACACACAGAGAGAGAGAGAGAGAGAGAGAGAGAGAGAGAGAGAGAGAGAGAGAGAGAGAGAGAGAGACATTGGATATTTTAAGATTGTATTAACAGTCGTGCATAAAGTAAGGTCCATAAAGACACAGGTGAGAGAGTTTGATGTGGATGAATGTGACCGTCCTGAACAGAGTCCTGACGTCACCTCCACAGAACAGTTTTAGGATGAATTAGAGCAAACACTGAGAGCCAGGCCTTCAGTCCAACGTCAGTGTGTGATTTGACAAATGCTTGTGGGAGGAATGGTCCCATTAACACACTCCTAAACCTGGTGGAAAACCTTCCCAGAAGAGTTGAAGCTACTGTAGCTGTAGAGGGTGAAGCCATATGACTGTATGGATTAACAATGGGATGTGAAGTTTAAATGTAAATCAAGGCAGGTGAGACAATACTTTTGGTAATATAGTGTATGTCGTATTTTGGGAAGGTAAACCAGAAATGACCTTTTTTCTTTCGGTTGTTAAGATTCATTTCTGGTTTACTCAACTTGCTTCAGGTCAAAATTGGATAAAACGGAAAATGGCCATTATCCATATTTTTTTTCTCCATTATTCATTTAAACACAAAAACAAAAAATTAAAAAGCAGATCAGGTCCGTGCATATTTTGATATTTGGATTTTCCGTTTATGAATGGGAATTAAAAAACAAAAAACGACTGGTTTATTTGTATTTCGTTTTGAAGCACAAAATCAACACTTGAATTATGCTGCATTTAACTTTCATTTTAATGTTTTTTTTTTTATTATTTCACTTTACAAAAAGAATTTCAAAGTAAACAGAAAGAAAAAAATGGACCAAAAACAATCATTATTCATATTCTCTGTCTTCAACATCCGAACGGAGCAGAGCAAGTCCTTTTCACCGCGGCTTTAAACAGCGATTTTTCTTCAAAAACCTCCAAAACAGTCATTTACTGACAGTTTTATAGTCGGAAACTTTCATTTTTTAATGATTTCGGTTTATTTTATTTTATTTTATTTTATTTTATTTTAGCCTGACGAAGAGTTTATACACTTGAAACGTTGCAAATTTTCTGTTATTTTCAGTTTAATTCTTGTAATTCTTATATTTAAATGGGCAACATCCCTAAGTTCTTTTTTTTTTAAGCACAAAACAGAGTTTATTTCAGTACAATTTATTTAATTTAAAGTAGAGAAAAACAGTGAGTAACTTGTGTGGATTAAACACAAGCGCCAAGGCTATCCGTGTGTATATTTACACGCTACATGAAGTATTTGGAGGATTTTTACACAAACAAACATGTTTTTGGGTGATGTGGGAAACCAGAGTAGTTCATTATCCGCTTTTTAATTTTGGTTTTGAAAACAAATAATGAAGAAACCAGTTGTTTTTTCATTGTCTTATTTTTGGTTTCATTTTGAAAAATGAATGAACAAATGAAACACAGATTCTGCAGGGTATGTATGACATTATGTGGTTTTGTCGGATCCAACCTGAGGGTTTTATACGTGATTTCATCGACGTCCAAACCAAACAGCTCCTTGGCAGCGTGTTTGAAAATGTGTTCTAGGAAACCTTCGGAACCGTGGCCCTCGTGTCTTACCAGTACAGAATCTCCTGTCTCTCCTAGCCTGTGGGAAACAACATGGAGACTCAGCTGACAATAGATCTAGTTTATACTAAGTGCAAACTTAAATAATCACACTTTATTTATTCCAAAACAAGCAGAAACATTATAGTTGGCTCAGCCTTTCATGGTATGAAACGACCTTTAGATAGTACAGCGTGTCCCATGAGTCTCTATACATACGAAAAATAAACATTTCTTGATATAAACCCTTTTTATTTCTATAATATATGACTGCTCAGCATGAAATCAGGCATAAGTCGCGCTGAGCCGTTCAGAGCTACAGCCAAATTTAGGCGGGAAGGCGATTCTTTATTTGTGTTTACACCTTATCAAAAAACGGTACCTTAACACCTCTATTTTCAGTTCCTGTGGTCATTACATTGAAATCCAATCAATAAAGGTGTTTATTGAGTCAATTATTAAGTGACAAAAGTTCAGGGATTGCTGAGCAAAGACAAAGCCGACTTCCACCTCTTTTCACCGAACAAAACGATCTCCGTTCTGTGGGTAAACACCCAAGTGTTTGGTACGAGGTAAAAGCCTATATTGAATGTTCTGTCCAATGGTGTAAGCCAAATGATTATAATACGTCACACTTCTGTCCTATTATTATAATATATAAAACTTCTGTGACATGTCCATCAGAGTGTCCTTTAACATCTGTGAAAAATTTGTGTCAATCAGATACAAATTATTATGTGTTACTAAGGACTTCCTACCCCAAAACAGTCCAAAACTTCTCAAAAATGCTAATTGCAAAATATGTCCAAATGTGGATATTAAAATTACCATAACTTTGGTTCTACTTGTGATAGAAACATAATTTTTTCACCATCTTAAACCTTAGTTTCCACTCTACCAAGCTACATAGATAACTCAGTTTGGATTTCCAGACACTTATGCCTGGTTTTCGTGATGGTGGGTCATATATGCTCTATATAACTGTCATTTCAATGTGTTGCTCTTCATTCAAATATATTCTTTGGATTATCTGAAATATAAAGATATACACATTAGAACCATATATGTATGGAATGAATTATGTCTCCTATATATGGAGACTTATGGGACAGCCTGTCGTTAGCTACTCACACATGGTCCAGTGGGACTGAATCCAGCTCTTCCACTGATATTTTCCTCTGCTCCATCAGATAATAGATCTCCCCTGGAAACACAATATAACACATTTCCATACACAGTATGTAGTGTTGTATTCTTTATAAACAATGGAGACACGGAAGATTAAATTTTTTTAGAGAATAAAAAGCAAAAAAGTCGGAATGTTCAAAAAATAAAATAATAATTCTCAAATTAAAACTTTTTTTTTTTTAATCAAAACTCTATTATCTCAACTGCGAGTTTAATCCTTCTTGGTATTTACAGTCTGGATGCAAGAAAGAGTAAAAACTAGCTCCACCCCAAAAACACACATAAAGTTTTGCAACTTGTACACAAAGCCATTCTAATCTCTATTGTCAATACAGAATATGGAAAAACATAACTTTCATAGCTGCATTTCCTGCTCCTGCTGCTGTGCCTGTGTTACCTAACTTAAAAAAAAGTGAATGGTGGGTAATAGAAACAGAAAAAGACTATTTTTCTCCTGTATGAATTGGATCAATATTTATTCATATGATGTTTGTTGATTTTAAACATAATTTTATGAGCAAAGAAAGAAAACAAGCTGTGTTTCCATTACCCTTGGAAATTCTCAAAATGTAAATATCGCTATAAAAAACTGGTAATGGAAACACCTGAATTTCGATAAAACACTCAAATATCGATAAACGATATATTTAAACGATATCGATAAACACGCTTCCATGAGGTGGTTTTTCAAACGTTTGGATATTCTAATATATCACAATGGAAACACTTTTTCCACAATATACATAGTCACATGATCATTGACATGACCTGACAGCCGCAGTCACTGTAACCATGACAACCATTGGCTGCTTATAATTTGTCGTTGTTAAGTGCTGAGTATATTTCAACCTGATTCATTCATGCTAATGCTATTACATGCTAATCCCTGGTTGTCATTTAAACACATCTGAAGCATATTTCCAACTTCTCCATCTGTAGAAATCACCCACTCACACATTTCACTTGTTGAAATAATCTAAATAGTAAACCAAGTCACTTTAAATTCAGCTGGATCAAGTATAAACTGTTTTTAATTTCCTTGTTTTCATCCTATTCCTCTCAATCTGTGTATCATTCGTTCATTCATTTTTCAAAATGAAGCCAAAAATAAGACAACGAAACAAACAACTCGTCCCTTCATTATTTGTTTCCAAAACCAAAATGAAAAAAACAGATAACGATCCGTTTTAAATTTTTCGTTTTTGTGTTGAAATGAATAATGGAAAAAAAAAACTGACATCGGCCGATTTATTTTCCCATTTTATCTAATTTTGACCTGAAGCAAGTTGAGTAAACCAGAAATGACCTTTGACCCACAGTGACGAAGATAGAAAAACCTATGTCCTATTTGGGGAAACTAAGAGGGTCACCCTAAGACCTGAAGACATGACCATGGAGAAAATTAGTGTCATATTCCAGGTGTGTTCTTTTTATAATAACACACAAAAATATTTATATGTCAAGTGTACATGTATATCTTTCATATGTGTCCAGCTTGTACTTACCTTATGTATTAATGACAGGATAACAGTTTCCAGTTCTGTATCTGACATCTGTCATTTACACCTGAGTTGGTGTCGAGCACAGAATTCTCACCAACATTTCTGAGGATCTCTGAATATACAACTGTGTTAGAAATCTCAGCATGTGTTTTTTTCCATCGTCAAACAGCTGTTTAATTATAGTTTAATCATCTTCAAGTCTGGTGGACGTGTTTCTTTTGGTTGTTAAGATTCATTTCTGGTTTATTCAACTGGCTTCAGGTCAAAATGGGATAAAACGGAAACGGCCGTTATCCGTTTTTTCCATTATTAATTTAAACGAAAAATGAAAAATGGATCTTTATCTGTTTTTTCATTGTGGTTTTAAAACAAATAATGAAGAAACGAGTTGTTTTTTCATTGTCTTATTTTGAAAAATGAACAGATTCCTCTCAAACACCATAATTTCTGATAGAAAATCAAAATGGTCCCACACAGTAGAAAACTCTTTGACTGCTTCATAATTCTTGATGACTATTTATGATAATAAACCACAAAAGATCAGTGATTCTTTTATCAGATTCATCCTGTTGCACTTCCTTATAAACACAGTTTGGCATCGGAGCCCGTTCAAAACATTTGCTGTATCGGTCACGTGACTTTCTTGAGCGATACGCGCACCAACGCATCGGTGTCGCTGGACCCATCACTATATTTTATCACAAACGGCAGCTTCCTTGTCTTGTAAAATCATCTTTTAAGTGGTCAAACATGATATGTGTAAATGAGGACAGAATTCCAATACTCCAAAAAAAAAGACAGTAGTCACAGTGAACAGTAACAGACCTGAGGTGAGGACACAGTCCACGTCCCGGGTCTCCAGCAGACTGTTGTAAAACTCCTCTCTCACGGCCTCCAACTTCTTATCAAAGCACGGAGCCACAACTAAATGGTAAAGCTTCTCTGGGCTCAGCTTCTGCAATCACACACGAGAACAAAAAACAACCAACAAACACAATTATCATCATATGAAAATCAGCGCGAGATTTGTCTACCGTCTCTTTTCTAGTCTTTAAAAATACCGCACTACCACTTCTCCACTGCCTCAATCAGTGCGACATCAAGATTTAAGATTGTTTATTTGTCCTGCAGGAAAGGACAATCAAAGCTGCTACATACAACACATAACAAAAACACACTAGATAAAAACCCAAAGTGCATAGTGTGTATACTTGAACTGCATCTGTCTATACATACAAATGTGTACATTAGGGCTCCTCGATAATGGAAAAAAAAATAAAAATCAATATCACGATTTTTTTCAGTAAATATTGATATCACGATTTTTTACTTTTTTTTTTTGAAGTAACCCCCTTATATTTTTTCTACATTGGCACCTTTGACCTCTAGATGTCACTGGGGAGGCAGATTTCAGATAACAGGTTTCGAACCTTCATGTAGTCATGGAATTTGGAAAAGCCATTGTGCTGCCTTCAATGGCTCGTGTTGAGGACAATGTCTTGTCTGTGCGTGTCCCTTTTGGCAAATGACACAAAAATGGTTTCAAATCGATATTAGGAATTTTGATATCGTTTGACACCAATATAGATATTGTGATATAAATACGATATATTGCCCAGCCCTAGTGTACATGTACATTAGCATTAGCATTGCTAGACAGAAGTCTCAGTTAGTGGCTTGAATTAAATAAATTAACAGACATGAGGATAAAAGAAAATGTGTACCTGTTCAGAAAACCTTTTTTAAATTTTAACTGGGACTGTATCATCAGCCATAGAACAGCAACTTATACTCTGAGTGTAAAGTGTGTGTGTGTGTGTGTGTGGGGGGGGGCTCAAGTACTTTCCTGGCATGTTTGAATATAGACTCCTCATATATTACTTGTACTGTGGGGTACTCCCAGTGTTGGGAAAGTTCACCTTGATTAGGAACTAGTTCAAAGTTCAGTTCAAGTTACTCAATATGAATTAGTTCAGTTCATCGTTCATTCTTCCAAATTATGAACTAGAAGTTCGTGGATCCCAAAATTAACTTTTTCGTTCTTTTTTCTGTTGTTATTGTAAACTTATTATTAACTGTTCCTGACGTTATCCTGACCGTAGTCATGAAATTAGGGGAAAATGCCGTCTTCCTCTCATGCAGAATCTCCAGGGTAGAAGTAAATACCTTACCCCGGGGTTAACTTCCCTCTGCAGGTTCTTAGAACACAAGGAGCGATTTCAGTGAGCTTCATTTTCAATGTTTATTTCCAAGAACGGGACAACACCTGCTCCGGTCGCCGGTCACACTCTGTACATTTAACTCTTTTTCTCCGCTCCCAAAAACTCTCTCTCTCTCTCTGCCCCACCCCAAATGCTTCTCATTGGCTATTCCACAACATTATGTTGCCAACATTAGTTCAGAATAATACAAAAATGACATCTATGATAATGCTGTGTTTTGATCCCTTTTTATTCCTTATAGGACTCAATAATTACAACGTGATAAGAACGAAATGTGAACTACATAAGAGCGCAGTTCAATAAATGCCAGAATAACTGCGTTCACAACTTCCCGTTCATTTAGCAAAAGTGAACGAGTCATTCACATACGTCAAAAATATGATATAGTTTGTGAACGATCGTTCAATGAACGCGTTCAGGTACAACACTGGGTACTCCCTTACCCCCACTACTCTTAATGCAAAGCCAGTCTGTTAATTTGTGACCTAAATTTCACTGTTATATTCCTAAACCAAGTAGTGATTGCATAGTGTAGTAGTCTCTCAACAACAGCGCGATCAAAAAAATTACCATTACCCTCTGTTGAACACCCTGAGTCTACGTAAAATGTGGAGTCGCTACTAGATTCTAGTTCACACATTATTAACATGAACATTCCATCCATCACAGATTGTTATCAAAGTACACACCCACATATTTATGAGTCAACCTGAGTAATGTTAGTGTTGCCTCAGCTCAGGACAGGTTTAGAATGTTTCCACTGTATGAAAGCAGGGATCAGTAGGTAGGTACTATCACATACTATTGCTAGCATCACTTTGCTAAGGTGTTCAGTGACCCAAAGCACTTCTGAAGCCATAATCACAAAGCTTCTTATGAGCCAGGATTTGTACAAATCTCCTGGTTAGTACAAGTTCTGGAATTCATAGACATTCATGGAAAGAACTGGAGCTCCTTATGAAGTCAGTACATCCACTGTTCAAAACACAAGAGCCACTTCAGCCATTTAAGTAGATTTGTACCCATTGTGATATTATAAAACAGGAAATTAACTCTATTAAACTGGTCGTCGAGTAAATAGTTGGTCAACCCAGCATTAAATATAATAAGCATTCATCATTACTACACCTAAAATTAATAAATGTTTGCCTTTGATAACCAAATATAATTTTAATTGTTTTCATGCTGCCAAAAAAAATCCTTCAAATTCACAGATTCAAATAAATGTAGAATCATAGAATTTTGGTCTTATATTCATATGACTAATTCAATTCAATTCAATTCAATTTTATTTATAAAGCCCTAAATCACAACAAAGTCATCTCAGAGGGCTTTACAAAAACACAATCAACTACAGAAATACATGAAAAGTCCCAAGCATCCCCTGTCCTTAGACCCTCCTTCTCGGCAAGAAAAAACTTCAAAACCCAGTGGGAAAAAGAAGAAATCTTGAGGAGAATCACATTGAAGGAGAGATCCACTCCCATGGACGGACTAATGCAAATCAACATCCATGAATTGATCATTTATGATGATAAAAGAATAAAGACATAAATTCACTGTGACTTGAGCATTAAACTGACAGGATTTCTTCCCATACGTGTCATAACATGCAGATTTTATGATACCAAGATAGAACAAATTGTGTTCACATTCCTTCCAGTCTTATAATAAAGTCAAAAATGACAAGTCGGTATACTTGAAAGAAATCCCAATTGCTTAATACCACCGGCCCTTTGGCTCTTAATCTAGTTAGCATAACCTCATATGATACACTTTCAGTCATTAGCACTTTCCATTCTTGGAATGTAGGTTGTTCAGATGCCTTCCAGTGTCTTAATATTAGCAGCTAAGGTTAGCCTAACCATCAACACTGACTGCACCGCTTTTGTAATCTATGCTATAGGGAGCCTAAGTGACGCGATTCTATTTCCGGTCGATTTCCGGGCAATGGGGCCTAAGTGCCATAAAAAAATGAACGCGAGTCAATGGAGGGATAAAAGTAATTTTCTGGTCCCGTTTGAAATGTGCTACGGTTTTCACATAAGATGTCTATTAATTTTAAAGATACATTTTCACATTGAGAAAACACTCACTTTGGACAGGCATCAAAAGTTACGTTAGGTTTTATGTGAGAGTAAGTAATGGACTACAACGTTCGTCTCACAAATATGACGTCACCACGAAGCTTCACCATCAAACTCTTTAAAAATGGCTGTGACTTTGGCGAGCTTCACCTCCTTCTTTCAGGACGAAGGGAAGAGCATCAAACGTATAAGGTGGTTAGGGTTTTGAAAAGTTTGCAGGGAAAGATTCTGCTGATATGTAGTCCAAACAAGAGTCCAAATAATTACATATTTTTACACGCTAATAAATCACAAAACACGTATCAAAGAAACTCCAAACGCACATCATTGGTTATGATTTTAATTGAAGTACAGTAAATGTGTGATTCAGGGCATAAAGTAAAGTGGACCAGAAAATAATTATTTTCTCCTCATCCACTCTCATGTTAAATTCTTCCCGAACTTAGGCCCAGTGGACCGACCGGAAGGGGAGGAGACTTAGGCTCCATATAGCTGTTATTGTCCCCAAGAAGACATAGACGTGGACATAATGGGAGATTTACTGCTATCCATGTCTCTGGGATTTTAAGTATTTTGCCTCAGAATGGTTTGACCAACGAACAATACCATAAAAGATGTAGAAATGTGCCCATGTTTCTTTTTTTTACACTTCCAGCAGTGATATAAAGTGGAATTCAGAGGGTGTAAGTAACAACACTACTGGTCTAACTCAAGTCCTTTTAGAGTGAACTGTGCTTACTTGCTGTGTAGAAAAGTAGTCTTTGATCAAGCAGCCCATGATCTGCTGTGGAGACCTGGCTGTGCAGATATGAGGTGTGACCAGGCTACCCAGGACACGCTCCGAATAGCGGATCCACCCTAAACACACACACACACACAAACAAACAAACAAACAAAGAGATATATTTTACATTTCTCATAGTGCTTAACACCCCTTTAAAAAGATATATGAGTTTCAGGTTCCCATAGACCACAGGTGTCAAACTCCAGTCCTCGAGGGCCGGTGTCCTGCGTGTTTTAGATATTTCCCTCTTCCATGTGATTCAGTTTAACCCTTTAACTCCTGAGAACTAACAAAATAATTGGTAACATGAGCAAAGTAAAACACAAATATATGTGTAAATACTACAATAAAAAAAAATAAAAATAAAATTTAGAAAAATAAACAAAATGAGCAACAAAAACTAATGAATATTTACAAAACGACAAATAATGTGGAAAATTTTGAAAAATATTTACTAAAGAAGAAAACTACTATTGAAATTTGGTCCCAGCCATTTTAATTTTGCCTTTAAAAAATGTTTAAATAAAATTTAAAAAAAAACTCTTGTTTTTTGGCACCTTATCTATGCACAAAACTAAAAGGAAAATGGTTGAATTTTTCTGAATATTTAAACTAAATCATCCATTCAGGATGCATCAGCACTGACACATAAAGAGTTAATAATCAGACTGATAATAATGCAATGGCCTCCAGGTGTAATGGAAGAGGGAAACATCTAAAACATGCAGGACACCGGCCCTCGACGACCGCAGTTTGACACCCCTGCACCAAATAATACAAATTGAACCAGTGTCCCTGTACCTCACTGACATGTTCTGTCAAGAAAGAATGTATGAGGTTTTGCGATGTTGGAGTCCTGTGGTTTTGATGCAGGAGATCAATCTCTCCATAGAAATGGATGGTACTGCATCCACTTCAGTGGAGGATAACTCAACTAATTAAATCAAAGTCTATATCATATGCACTATAGTAACTATATTAATATCTTTAACCATTTCCATGTTATAAGCAATTAAAATATGAACCGTTCAGGCCGATGAGTTTTTTAAGTGTATTAGCATCGGCTGATTCGTATGTGGTTCCGCTGATTGCCGATTCCTCTTAAAATAAAGAAAAAAATTGTGCATTGTATGCACTTTAACCCACTCTAATAATCAAGTAATGTCTAAAATAAAAATATCTTTGTATTTTTTGGCAAAAATAAAAAGTATCTTGGTGCTTTTAAACAACCTGTAGAACATAAAATATTTAAAACAAAGTTACAAACAGGTAACATATTACCAAATACTCAATATCTGAAGTTCTGTGCTCGACTATTTAGTTTTTGGTCTGCTATTTTCAAATGGTTTTCCAAATGTTATTCATTTAATATTAGTCCAGACCATAATATGGTCATATTTGGAAGTTTTTTTAGGGGATATGGGACTAACGTATAGTTAACATTACAGCTTGAAATGATGGTGGCCAAAAAACTGGTACTACTGACCTGGAAATCTATGGAACCTCTGAATTTTCAACATTGGCTTAGAGAAATGGTCTCCACAATACAAATGGAAAAAATCTGCTTAGACAATATAGACAAACACAGAGCAGTATGGGGACCCTTTTTGGATCTATGTCAAATTTCTGCATCTGATACGGTCAGTTGCTTTTTTTTTTTTTTTCTTTTGTTTATTTAGTCTGGCAGTTTCTTTTGTTGTATTGTATTGTTTTGTGTATTTTATGTTAAAATAATTGAAAAACTTAATAAATATAATCATGAAAAAAAAAAAAAAAGAAAATAACTCTCCTAAAATATGTAAAGTGTAATGTGCACAATGTTACTTGTTTGCAATTGTGTTAAATATAATGAAGTATTTTATGTTTTACATGTTGTTTCTACCTCAAGTTATTTTATTATTTTTTTGTATTTGCTACTGTTAAATATTTAGTTTTAACATGAGACCTGGAATAATTTTTTTTAACCCATATTGACCCCAATTATCGGCTTAAGGAACTCGACAGTCCATATCGGCCATCACCCATATCACCCCAAAATCGGTATCAACATCGGCCATTAAAAAACCTGTATTGGTCGATCCTTAACATATGTATATACATTGGTTATTAATTGGCTGGCTGATACATCCTGCTAATTATAGGGTTTCACTGATTAATCGGTATCAGCCAATACATAGCCGATTTATTAGCTTTTTTTTTGCTGCTGAGTTTCTGTCGCTGCTGCTCCTGTGCGCTGCCTGGAGAATTAGAGTTAAACCTGTCAGTTCTGCTTTTACTTCTGCTCTGACAAGCTAGGGCTAGGCACCCACTCCGAACCCCCCCCCCTCCCAAAAAAACTGGGAGTTGACGTATTCATTCTTGAGAAAAAAAACCTCTATCTCTGATGGAGGGAGTGGTGAAATAAGGTCCTTCTATCTGTTGCCACCAGTTCCTCAGTGCTATCTCCACTGCTCTACAGGCTTAGTCTGGCCTTATTTAACATGGTTTGAGGGTCGAGTGTTGTTTCAAACATAAAGAAAAAAGCAAGTGTTTACCAGGGCAGGAGGACGTGAACATGGGCAAGGCGTTGGAATCATGGTTTCTCCTGTGATACCTCTGGATAAACTCCTTCTGACTCTCTAAGATGCTGAACCCTGCTGCCACAGTGGTGTCGAACACATAATGTACTCCTGGAGAATAGAAGGGAAACAGTCAAAATGTGGAAAATGTTAAACACCTACAGAGGTGTCACAGCCATTTAAAATGTGGGGGTGGTCTAGGTTGTGACACATGACTAAAATATTCTGAGTCTATCATCGGAAAATTAACGAACAATTATCCATTAATGGTTAAATTTTTATATTAAAAAAGTAATATATGGCCAAAAATAATAACAAAAATGTGTTTTTCCTCAATTAAACATTTATTCAATTCATGAGTCAAAATTCTGAGATAAAAAACTGATATAAATTTGGATTTAAAAAATCAGACACTGATTTTACAGACACTGTTCCTCTTTTTTTTTTTACAAAATTTTTTTTGTCCATGTCAGGGTAGACGATTAAAAATATGTTCCTCAGGGGGAACATCACTGAAAAAAGTTCTAGAACCACTGTCTTAGGGTAAATGTCACAGAACAAGACATAGTTTATTTAACTTAGTTTAACAACAGTAACATTTATCATTACTTACTGGTTAATGACTGTTTGTTAACACCATGAAGAAGAGCTGTTTACATTACCGCTGAACTGAGGTGCGCTTCATTTACATATGCTGTTGTGCCGCCCGGGCGGGTAAACAGTTTAAACCATAGATATTGTAACAGCCCCGAAATGTTATTGATGTTTGTTTGGTGTGATTGTGACGACAGTAACTGTTTATCCTGAAATAAAAAGTAGGTGAGAACAACTCTGTCTGTTTCCTGGATCCAGTAACGATACAATATATAAACTCAGGAAAAAGTGAACGGTATGAAATCATCTGGTTGGAGAAGTGGGGGTGTCGCAACACCCCCATCCCCCACAGGTGCAACGCCCATGAGCAGCCACCACACATGTCACCAACAGTGAAATACTGATGTAAAGACTGTGTGCAGTAGAAGTGTATGCTGACACTTTGTCATATCACAGATCAGTGTCTGCAGAAATATGTTTTAAGATTTGGAAGATGCTTTTATGTACCGCCGTGTGACGCTGGCAGGAAATGTGCATGAACCATGAAGTCAATACAACAAATCAACATGTAATGCCGCGTTTCCACTAGCATTGACTCGGCTTGACTCTACCCGACTCACTTTGGTGCATTTCCATTATGAAAAAAGACCTGGTACCATGGTACTCACTACTAGATTTTTGGTATCGACGTTCCAAACAATACTATAATGTGATGTAGAGCATTAACAGAAACGTTTTGTTGTTTTTGTTGGGGTTAAAATGCTGATGCTTCGTTGCATCGTTACCTTGCAGTGAACTTTAATACAAGTCACTGAAAATGTGATGACATCATCGCGACCCGTCGACTCGACTTCGACTTTATTGATGGATAAGTCGACTTGAAAAAAACTTAAGTCGTTAATGCTCTAATGTGACGTGTAAACAGTGTAGACGTTGATTAGTGGAGTTGTCTCTGCGTCATTATGGCATCATCACTGTGTATCCCATTGTTATTAATAATATAATGATTTGATTTGGATTTACAGTAAATAGAGCGGTAAGTTCAAGTCAGTCTGTAACACAAAACTACACCGTGGTGGGTCGTGGACGTCGAGACATTTCTGCCTTTGGTAGCTACAACAAACCGACCTTGATAGTGCCTCACAATGACATCCAGGTACTATAGTATCTGTAATGGAAACACTCTCAAGGACTAGTGCATGGTACCTGAGTCGAGCTGATGCCATGTTTTTAATTTATGCTTTTACTTTTTATATCATATATATACACTTATATGAAGCACGGCTCTGCTGCGACGCACTGTTTAAACCGGACATTATTTGGACCTCACTACCCAGCCGTTCCCCAGTGGTGTGCACCCGTAGGCGCAAACAATGCCGTACATTGCGGCTAATATGAGCACAACACAGAGACATTTCCAGCTCCACCACAGCTCAGTACTCAAATAAACAACTGCACCTGCCAAGAAAACACCAACAAACCACACAACGATGACAAATACATTCGAACAGTCAAAGTGAATTGTCCAGTTCTTAAAGCGACAGTACTTATTATTAGTCTGTTTAACAGATAATCTATGCGTATGAATTCTAACTATTTTAACTGTCATATATAATATTAATCATTTTAATCATGAAATATACTTAAGTATGAAAATACTAAATTAAATTAAATTATTTATCCTTTTAAACATTAATTCCCAAATATATCAACATCAGTTTACTTTAGCAGCTACGCTCTGTTTGAACTACTACTTTTTGTTTTGCACATATTGTTTGCACCTGCAAAATGGAGAAATATATAATTTTATTTATTTTATGTTAACTTTTATAACATATTATTTTAGTTTCAATTTGTAGAGGAAGAAGTTCATTAAAAGGAAGAAGTTCATTAAAAGTTAACACTTACATAGTTATAAAATCCATGTGCAACTCGGTTAAATAAAGGTCTGTTGTCCATTCATATAATTTAGTTTTCTTAAAATCTCGCCTCATCTCGATCTTCTGAACCCAATCTTGTGTCTCGTTACATAATAAAGTAAACCTTTCTCCATTTATTGACTAGATTTCCAGGCAATGCTACAGTATCTCATCATACATTTCAATAACTGTGATGACCCTGTGTACCAGGATATGAGAAATACATTTACACTGCACACACATTTGAATCCAAACCCGCTCACCAAGACTCTTAAGGAAGCTGCAGAGTTTGGAAGCCGCTTCACTGATGTCCAGTCCAAACTTAACTGCAAAGAAAGGCAGCGACTGTGGACAAACCGACGCCACCAGCACCTTATGCTTTGACACATCACACTTCTGTCAGGGACACATAAAAGAAAATACACAAATCTGATTGCAGACATTCACTTTAATGCCATCTTCAGGTCATTTTTGAGTCAATGTAAGATTGATTTATGAATGATAACTCATATTTTGCTTAGTGAACAACTGGAGTGTGTAGATTTACATGCAAATATGATCATTAGAATTAATTACTTTAATGTATTTCGTTATATTTTAGAATATGTTATATATCTTATAAATATATTATATATTATCAGGAATAATGAAAAAATAAACTAAATTAAAATTAGATTGATGAAAGTAGGATTTATTTGGGACATGTGAACACACTCTAATGCCCTATTATCTGTGGACCACTGGTAATTTGCAATTACCCCTGCACCTCTGTGTTATTGTGTGACGCATTCGGACAGGATAAGCAAGCGTCTGTAATTCACGCAAATTACAGACATTATGGCCGGGTATGTCGTAAATTCACAACTTCCTGTTTGGTCTCAATACATTAACAAGGTATGAAAACAAAGTATGCATAAGAATAAAGGGGGTAAATGCCATTGGCAGGGAAGCAGTCTGTAAATTTGCTCCACGCCTTCAAAATAAGAGCGGATTAAAACAGTCTCCAGATTATAGAATCAGTAGTAAAATGGCCGACTGAATCTATAGTGACAACTTCAGATAGTTCTAAATATTGAATATAAATATATTGAATATAAATATTATGTGACCATATCTTCCTTTTACCACATGCTGCCACACAATTTCAGCCGCTTCCTCCATTATTCACTCCAGAATTAGATGAAAGGCATGCAATTGAAATCACAAACACAGACATGTGCATTCACATGGGACTTGAATTATCACTGGACATCTGCTTATCGCCCCAAAAATAAGTAGGTAATTTGAGGGGGAATTATTACTGAGCAAATCACGGACATGGTGCATTCGTACGGGACTAAGAACTCAGACATTCTCCGTAATTATTCAGAATTACCAGTGGTCCATAGGTAATACTTATCCCGTGCGAATAGGGCAATAGTCCTTTTTTAAGGTGCTCTGGTATTCTGGTTCGCTGACCTAATTAAATTTTTTTTTTGTTTTTTAGCCACCCAAAATCTGGAAACCTTTATTCTATCTGCCATAAGGCCACGGAATGACTAAGGGTAGTAGTTTAGTACGAAATATTGTACCTGTTGACTCATTAATCTGGGTTTTTTTTGTGTATTTTGTACTATTCACTTCTTGAACTGCATTAAGGGACTGTTCCTAGAAGCTCTAGAATTAAAAAAGAGTTATTCCACTACATGGAAAAACTATGAACTTGAATTCAAGGACAAATGACAAGGTGGAATAATGGCTACTTGTAATCCAAATGATTATATAATTATAAATAATGTGTATATAAATGGTTATGGATGTTTTGTGATAATGATATAAAGGACATAAAAATGTATATTGTGTGTTAATGCAGTATTTATTTGGATTTTAGTGAGTAAAAGGGGTCTTCCCATTCCTTTTTGAGTACAAGAAAAACAAAAATTGTGAACTGAAAAAAATGGAACTGGCTAACGAATCGTATCAAATGTGAAAAAGGCCGACATGACAATAATGGTTTCATCTTGTACCTTATTCAGAGCCAGGACTCGCTCCACCTCCTTCACACTCTGCTGTGAGATCTTAAGGTTTTCCTCCTCTGTCAGACAACCATCACAGGACAGACATGCACTCAGTAGCAGCTGGGACCCTCCATTTACCTGATGAGAATGAAAAAAAAAAAAAAAAAAAAAAAAAAACAGGCTTCAGGACACATTCAGTTCAGTTTATTTCAAGCACACAAAATCATCAACATAGTAAAAAAAAAAGAAAATGTTTATTTTTATTTTTTAAATATGAAGTAAACTTATAAACTCCCACCCCTCTTAATACTCCCAATAGATTCTGCTTCCTACTGTCTGTCCCCAAAACACCTCCTATCCTCCATCAACACAAACATCCATAATCATTTATCAACACATTGTCTCCTCATACAGTCTGATTAACACCATCAATTTAGTTAATATCAATCCTCTTTGAATATGTCTAAAAAAAAACCAACAACAATCCCAATCCGTCCCTAGTAAATGAAATCAAGAGAAATAAATAAATTAATAAACAAACAAGAAATAAATAAACAAAGGACATGTACATGGAACACCCAAACAAACCATGTATTCATTTGCACATTGGAAAAGTAGTGACAAGAAACAAAACTTTACTTTACTAAACAGTCTATTTTACAGACACATGTTTGAAACTCTTCCATTGAATTCTCAAAGGAGACATAATTAACATGACTGTTAACAACCTAGTGGTACATAAACACAAATTTACTTCAGTTAAGAAAATTAACCAGCAACTTTTATAATTATAAGTAAAACTAAAAAGCCTGTTGAACTGCATTTTGTAATAAACGTCCAAAATGTAATAACATTTTCATTTCATTTTGTAATAAACTGCCCCAATGCATTTTGTAATAAATTTTTCTGCATTATGTAATAACTTTTTACATTTTGCAGCAGCAGGGTGCTATGGTAGTGTGGCATTAAAACTAAAGGAGCTGTTTATGTCTTGGCTGGTAATTAGACATATTAGACATTAGGAATATTTGAAATTACAAATATAGTTTGGAAATAGAAATGCAGCAACATTTATTACAAAATACGTTGGGGCAGTTTATTACAAAATGAAATGAAAAAGTTATTACATTTTATACATTTAATACAAGATGCACCATTATTACAAAATGCTGAGTTTGTTTGTCTGTCTGTTAGTTAGCAAGATAACTCAAAATGTTATGTACGGATCTTGATGAAATGTACAGGGTGTGTGTGTGTGTGTGTGTGTGTGTGGGGGGGGGGTAACACCATAGACAATCTACAGTATATTACCAGAGAAGAAGAGGTATAATAATTACATTCACAATGTGGTCAATTGATCTGAATAACTGTTCTGTTTAATGCCACCATGAACAGTGTAAACTCATCTTTCACACAGAGGGCACAAAGAACAAAGGAGGTGATCTGGAAGAGATCCTGGATTCTGGATCACTTTGAAATTCAACATTGTGGTAAATGGAGAATACATTTCAAAGTGATCCAGACTTCAGGATCTCTTCCCGATCACCTCATTTGCTCCCAACACATGCTGAAAATGTCATCAAAACCCATCCATATGGTTTTTTTTTTTGTTCTCTTAACCCCCCCACCCCTCCCCGATCACCACCAAAATCTAATCATTTCCAGATCTCCCCATTACCAACCTACCCTGTAAATTTCATCAAGATCCGTCCATAAGTTTTTGAGTTATCTTGCTAACTAACAGACAGACAAACAAACTCTGGTAAAAAAACATAATGGTATTATAGGCCATCGCTTCCCCTTGTGACCACCAGAGCCACCTGACAGTGAAAAGACATCATATCATGTGCTGGATCAAACATTCTGTGAGACACATGCTCTGCTAGAAGTCTGAAAATGACCACTTTGTTATAAACTCGTCACAGTCACGGACAAGATGTGACCAAAAATTGATTTGATGACTGTTGATCTCACATGCGTGTAGGTGATTTTCACCACTGACTGGAAATAATAATAAAAGAATTAGAATAATGTGAACCATTGACTGGAAATAACAATAAAAGAATTAGAATAATGTGAACTATTGACTGGAAATAACAATAAAAGAATTAGAATAATGTGAACCATTGACTGGAAATAATAATAAAAGAATTTAAAGAGTGGAACCTACTGTTGTTTGTTATAGTATCAGTTATGAGAAGCAGGAAATTCAGGGTTAAATTGTCCAGGAAAATGTACTAAATAAATAAATAATAATAATAATAATAACAAATGTAACCATGGCAGGTCAGTGCTCTGGCCTAATAATTTAACTACACTTGATATTGTAAAAAAAATATGATCCAAAATGATGTCACAATAGAGTTTTTTTTCTCCATCAGTGACAAAACAGCCATCCACAAACCATGACAGACAAAACTCAGGTATGCAGTTATTCAATGGATATTCATTTGAAATGTTTGATTTGGCCGTAAAACCACATCTATTTGACCTCATCTCTTCTACCAAATATTGTTAATAATGTCAGTTAATAAATAAGAAAAGTTTCTCATGAGATCTAGAATTTAATCCTAGAGGGAATTGGGGGACGGGTTGGGGGGGGGATAGACGGCAGTACTTGGGCTCTGCTAAGTGGGTCTGGGGGAAGGACATTTTGAACATTATATTGAGGGTCCGCAGGACTGTCCCTGCCATAGATTCATAGATGAATCGCTGAACACTTGTAGGCGTTTTGCTGTTTTATTTCGGTCTGTCTTTCTTCCTTTATTATTGAACAACGCGTCCCGCTCTCACTGACAGTCCTTGGTGTGCGTCGGCTGTGTTTATCCGCACCGAAAAATAGTTCCCATACACAAATGAGTAAGACGAGCCCTTTGCGCCGGGAATTGCGCCATCATTCCCCCTCGAAGTAAATGCCCAGTACGCGGAAAGTAATGAGGAGACAAAATCAAGTTCATTAATTCACTTTAGACGAGATACAGCAAGTATGCAGTCAGTGTAGGAATCCAACCTGTGGTCAGTTCTCTGATGAAACCTAGCTGGGTGCTACTCTGGTAAAGGTAAACACACAAGGAGAGCCAGAGGGGGAAGGGGGAGTGTTCCTTCACGCATTCTGAGCCAATCAGAGATGCCTCGTGACGGCGTCATGGACATGTATGAGGAAGTACCGATGTTCGACCTCAAGTTATTTTTCTACCGTGAAAAAACAGCTGGAAACAAAACAATCCTGATGTTTTTGTAAATAGAACCAACACACAGTATATTCGATAACTATGGAGAACACAGTAATATTAATGAAATAACCATGGAATGACAGCTTTAATGTATTTTAATGCACAGTGGCACTTTAATACATTTGCACTTTTTGAAGTTTTTGAACTGGACATTAATTAATTTTTTTTTTAAACCATGGTGTGTATGTACATGTCTTTTACCTGCTCGTATATGTTGGGTTTTCATATATATATCATTTTTTATATTGTCTTTTATGATATGGTGCTGATGAGATGCTGCTAAATGGAATGTCACTATATTTACAATGACACTAAAGTGCTATTCTATTCTAATTTATTCTATTCTAATTAATACACTAGAAAAACACTCGGAGAGCACAGACCTGCCCCAAAGCAGATCAGACAGACAGACAGACATACCCTGGTGAAAACATAACCCCCGCTGTTCTTTGGCAGAGATAAAAAGAAACCATTCTTAATGGAGGCTGACCTGTCCATTAGCTTCATCTCTGTCCTGGTATAAATTCACCCCATCATCGCTCTGTTTCTTGTTGCACTGTTGATAGAAGAATAATTTCAGTAAATAAAAAGCATGCATAACACAGGAAATATTTATATGAACATAAATCACTCCTAACAATACAAAACTCACCTGTTTTGTGCAGTTCTCACACTTCTCCTTGCGCTTCTCTTTGGCCACATTAACCTCAGACATCTTCTTACCTGTAAATTTAAGGTAAAAATAAGGTATAAGTAATTCTCAGTGTCACATCACACTGTGCTCTTTCTAATGTCTTCTGTGTTCTGGCCACATCTCTCCGTCCCACCCTCCAATGACTGCTTATCACCAATGCAGCAGCTTTATGACAGTGGGAAAGCAACAATGATCGCTGGCTAGAATCCTGTCATTAAAATGTTAATGGTTTATGTTAATTATATACACAGAGCAAACAATAACAGCCATTACATCCCATTATATTTGCAAGAGAGGAGGAAAAGAAGAAATGACCAGTGTTCGGGAATACATGCTACAGCGGCATTATTCTGGTTTTTTGCACTACTTATTCTGTTTTTTGTACTATTCATTCTGTTTATTGCACTACTCATTCTGTTTACTCTGTTCCTTAGATGCTTTTTTACTTATTTATTTAGTAGGTGTACTCCGGAAGCCAAGCAACGACGTCTCGTTGCCAAAAATCCCACTGTTGTGTGTATTCTTGTGCAATGACAATAAAGGAAGTCTAAGTCTAAGTCTAAGTCTAAATGAGTGTAGAAAAGACTAAAACTGTTTTAGTTCAATTTAAAATAGATGATCACACACCATTCAAAGGAATATATGGAGAATGAATATTCCAAGCCAGAGTCTTTTTAAGCATAGTGGGGATGGTGTTCCAGGGCATTGTTGAGCTGCATTTTGTAATAAACGTCCAAAATGTACTAACTTTTTCATTTTGTTTTGTAATAAAGCTGCATTTTGTAATAAATTTTGCCGCATTATGTAATAAGTTCTTACATTGTGAGAAGATTATTACAAAATGGACTTGGAACATTTTTATTCTCTAGAAAATATAATAAAATGGTACATTATGTAATAACAATTCTAAAGAATAGTTTATTAGTTAGTTAATTGTATTTTACTTTAATATGGACATGCATTATAGGTGGATTTCAACAATGTAAGTGTCTTCTGCTTGTTTAAAGAGCTGCTGTGACCAGGTTATTTATCAAGTAACATTAATTTTAAACAAATATTAAATTGCCTCAAAAGGTTAAACATACAACAAAATTTCCATTTCCAAAATATATCCGTAATTTCGAATTGTCCATGTCTAATATGTCTAATTACCTGCCAGGATAGCTGAGATTTAATGCCACACCACCAAAGAGCCCTGCTGCTGCAAAATCAAATAAATTATTACATAATGCGACAAAATGTATTACAAAGTGTAGCTTCATTACAAAATTAAATGAAAAAGTTAGCTAGCTCGCTATATTGTCTATTCCACATAAAAAAACAGAAATTCTTCTTTGTCACGGCTTCTTACAACAAACACCCTCTCCACTAAAAACGCATTGCCACAATTAATAGACATTAATGAAAATGAAATAAAATCACAAAAGATAATCAAATACCCTAAAAAAAACAGCCACAATTTAATAGACAATAATATTATACTTCATAATAAAGTGAACTTTCAAGTGTACATGTCTAGCTCTGCTCTTCCCTTCTGTTAGAAAGACCACACACTTTAATTGTTGTTGATTTTTTAACTATATTTATTCATTAATAACTCATTTTCTCTAAGTTTTCAGATATCCCGCGCTGTTGAACGCACCACAGATGTTACGACGATCCTGAACTCAACACCTACACTCTTCGAATTAGCCATTATGTTGTTGCTCTTAATCATATACTCCTGGTTTATTACTGTGTGTAAATGCCACAAAGTGAGATTAATAACACAATACAGTTGGAATAGATATTATCATAGTGTATTGTTTATCCGCGCATAAGTTAATGCTGTTTAATGCTGGTGTGTTGTTGAAGCTAATACGATAATAAGCTAGCTGTTGTCTGGATGCCTTCACTGAGGTGATTTCTGTGTATATACTATGATGCAGGGACGGACCTGGCTTGATTTGCACCCTGGGCGAGACATGTCTTCGCCCCCCCCCCCAAACACACACACATACACACACACACACACCCGGAACCATATCCTTCAAAGACAGATTATACGACAAACACCAATGTATATATCAATGCTTATTTTAAATTACAATTTAAAAAATACAAAGTAAAAATTGTGATAAAAATAAATAAATAAAATTGAGAAATTTGTAAATATAAATATTCTAAAATTGCACACAAATGTAAACATAATAACATTGCAAATTGCACAAACCTTTTCAAAAAGCAAAACCAATGTTAACAACTATAATTAAGTAATAATAAAATGAGTGCAAATGACTTCGCGTTTCCTTTTGGCTTTTCCCTTAAGGTTCATCACAACAAACAAAAAAAAAACTAGCAGTAAAAGTAAAGGTGCAGCAGCAGCAGCTGTAAAGATGACATCTAAAACTGGACCTTTCTTGCCTTCTTTGATGCAAAATCCTCAATTACATCCCTGTAATAAATATGTCAGTAAATATATATGAAGGAATATTTAGATTTAAAAAAGTAAACACATTTAACAGCACACGTCCTATTTATTTATTTACTTTTTAGTTAATCACTTTATAAACTTTCTTAAACCATGGACTCACTGTGTCATTTCCTTAGCCTATTTGTGGACTCACCACCTGACCAAAGATAGCACCAAACCCCCATATGGGCCCGTTATGATCAATTCATTTGGGCTTATTAGCAATCGTGTGAAACAGAAGTATCCCTACAGCCCACTAACCAGCAATGGAAAGATGCATAAAAGATGGGGGAAAAATCCTTAAATGGTAATAATGGTATTATTTATATTATTAATGTGGCACAGGGGCACAGGGGGTGCTGTGCCATTGCGCACTGGTGCGCGCAATGGCACGCGTTCTAGTACGCGTTATGGAACGCACTGGCGCGCTTTCACACGTTACAGGGTGTGTACTAGCGCGTGCCATTGCGCATGCCAGAATGCGTTCTGTAACGCATGATATAATAAACACAACGCATGGATATGTGAACACTTTGGCTTGCCATAGGGGCGCTGCCTGGGCCGAAGCAAGCAAGCCGAAAAAAAAAAAGACGGTCATATGTTGGCGCCCCATAGAGGATTGTGCCCTGGTCCATTGCCCAGCCTGCCCATAGCTAAAACCGTGTCTGTTATGATGCATTTTATACATCTGAGTGATGTATACCAAGTGCTATTTTTTGCCACCTTAAAATTAATCATTTAAATATTTTTTTAAATTGATTTAAAAATCATAAAACAAATAATCCTGATACATATGTGAACCAATTTTTACCTCCCACCCCTAATATACACACATAATAACCTCTCATATTAAAATTAAACACCTGTCACTCAGGCCACAGAACTAATAAAAACTAGAAAGATCTTAGAGAGTGCAGACCACCACCTTGTAAGGGGTGTTCACATCACGTGTCTATGTGCACAGGATGACTTTATTCTCTAACACAGAAAACAAGTTTTGTATGGTGACATCACTTGACTCAATATACACAGCTAATCAGATTAGATAAGATTCAATTTTACAGTCATTAACCATGTACAAATACAGAGCAATGAAATGCAGTTATCAGAATCAGAATTACTTTATTGATCCCAAGGGGAAATTGTATTAAAATAAAAGAGTCATAAGGCAATAAAAAAAATTTAATCTTTAAAAATAAACATTAAGCAACAAGTGGTGCCAGGCGCAACGAACCCCATCCCCCTTCCACACATTTTACCCAATTTGCCCTATCTCTTATCACTGCAAAAACACATTTTTGGTGGCTGTGACCTTTGACCTACATTCACCAACATTTAATGGGGATCTATTCTGGACCAACTCACACCTTTCCCTAAAATGTCAACAGTTTTTGCATAAAGCTGCTTACAAAAAAACCCAAACAGATCAACAAAACCAATCAACCAACTCAAAAACAATACCTCTCCCCTTTGGGGGCAGGGTAATAAAAATTACAACCAGAATTACATATATACACAGGGTTTCCCCCACTGCATCAGGCTAAAACTGTCACTTTTTTAAATGTATTTCAAAGAAATTAAATACACATTAAAACTAGTGACACTAAAGTCCCTATCTAGAGCTTCCAACCATAGGTCTGTCTGCTGATTTTTAGGGTATGAGCACAGGAAAAGTTAAAGGAAATGCGAGCAGGTAGTGGATATGGAAGTGACAAAATAAAAGCGGAATAATGGATGAAACTGTGGATCTGTGGTTGATCAACAGCCGGTTTGTTTTATTTTGAAGGAGCTTTATATCCAGCCACATATGTCACTTACAAGCATGGATGGTGTGTGTTTAGGCTAAAAATAAAGCCCTTAAAAGTGAGTTCTTGTGTAGATAAAGTGTTTAGTCATGAGTTGGGATATGGGTCTAATGTACATGGGTACAGGTTTGTAAAGTGGACCCGTACAGGACTCTGTAACACCACTACTTCTGTCACATATCCGGTACCATCAGTCAACCTGTAGTAGGTCACCTGATGATAGTGAGTCTGAATAATAATCATTGTCACATCCTGTTTCATTGTTTGACTTTAGCTGCAATAAGATGCTACTTTGCTAGCGCTAAATGTCAGACAGACGAGTCTCATTATCTCTGTTCAAAATCCCAATAAATGTGATGAACTGAAAAACTCAGTGAAAAAAGGACAGATATGGTGGAAGGTGACAATTATCATCCATCAGGAACTACAGTTAAACAGTCAGAAGGGACATGTGCACCAATTGACACATGACTACAGTACACATTTCCAGTTTATGAACAGAATATAATATTCTATTGTCTCTCCCAAATGGGGACAGAAATTCATCTTTGACATGACAACACATTTACACATGTGAACCTTTTGAGACCCAGGAAAGTATAAGTTTTGACTTTTTACATTAAATAATTGTCTCATTTTGTCTCATCATCTGAACCCGCTTTATCCTCACTAGGGTCGCAGGGGTCAGTGGGGGCCTAATCCTCACATTAAATAATTGCCTTTTTGGAAATAGTACAATGCGACTGCTTTGCAGATGAATTTTTTTTTTCAGGTGTGGAAGTTGTCCTCAAAAGAGGACTGAGGGTCTCAGGAGTTTATGAAAATGATAAAAGTTAAGAAATATATTTAAAAATAAATTAAAATATGTAACCAGTGCAGGTTGAAAATAAGTGTATGTTAAAGAGTCCTATGTTCTATTACAGGATGGGTATGGCAGATAGAATAAAAAAACTTTTTGGAAGATTTTTAAAAAATATTTAGCAGTCCTACCATCAGGCTTAGCTGTGTGCGTATGTATGTGTGTGTGTGTGTGTGTGTGTGTGTGTGTGTGTGTGTGTGTGTGTATTGTGCATTCATTACTCTTATGCACTTCTGGTTGGATGTAATTCTGGTTCCAATTTTTATTGCTTAATGTTTATTTTATAGGGTCCCCATAAAGCCAAACATGGCTCTGTATCCAGTCATCATTCATAATATAAGTTTGTAAATGTAACAACTAATACCACCATCAAGATACGTAATAGGGAGTATCAACTGAGAGGGAAACATAATTTGAAAGTAAATAATATACGTTCACATTGGAAATCATTTTGCATTTCATTTTGTGGGATAAAACTGTGGAACAGTTTGGGGGAGGGGCTTAAACAGTGTCATAGTCTACATCAGTTTAAAACAAAATATAAACGATATATCTTTCTACAATATGAGAATGAGATGGAGGTGTGAAGGTTTTCCTTAAATGTTTGACAATTCTGTATTTATTTTGTTCAGTGGCTCATTTGGATCCATATTGAGTTATTAGTGTCCGCTTATTGTCATTGCTCATCATTCTTTGGTTCTTTGTGTGTGTGTGTGTTTTTCATGTCTTTTTCCACAAATACATTATTATTTTTATTTATTGTTATTGAGTGTTGTTGTTGGTTCTGTATTTATTCTTGTGTATGGTTTTCATTTTATGTTTTATATATATATATGTAGGTATGTATCGCAAATAGTTAACAAATCTAGTGTTCTTTTCTTTTGGAGGAAGGGGATTTTGTAAGAAAAGTTGATACAGTAAGAAGGGGTGGGATTATATAAGTGTTAACTTCCACCCACTCCTTTTCAACATGCTTGGTTGTTGTTGTTTTTTTTAATGTATGTTTTCTTTTTCATTATTATTATTGTTTTTTTTAATGTTCAAAGAAATCGAATAAATCAAAAATCAAATCAAATCAAGAACACAAATCCACTCAAATACATAGACTATAGAGAATGTATCTGAGCTAGTTCTGCCAGTGTAAACACCTGTGAAATGAAGTCATGGATGGTTTGTGTTTACAGTTAGTCAGAGGTACCTGACTGGAGGTGTATTTGTGTGGTCGTGCAGCAAACCATGATGTTTCTGATGAGACATGAGACCTTGGACGAGATCTAGGTGCATGGCTGAGAAGTTTCAAGTGGCATATTCAGCTCTATAGACACTAGTGGGTAAATGGAGGACTTTCATTCAACTCATAACAAGCCATTTAACCATCACAATGACTCTGAAACTGTTGAAGGTAAAAACATTGTCTACTTCTCATAGTAAGTTTCAATATTTCTTCCACCACTGCTCATTTGTCAGACGCTGATGTTACATAACAAACCTAACAACTAATGCCAATGTTTGAAGAAGCACTTTCCAAACTGCAGAGTTGCATGTTGTCAAAACATAATTATATTTGAGACCCTGTGGTGCTACAGAGATGCTGTGGCTGACAGATCACATTCTCCAGATGTAACAGAATATTTAAATTTGGTGCAGACCCCAGGGAAGACCACATTACCTCTACCATTATTCCAACATAATTGATACAAATCAAAATAAAATACTTTTTATTTATGCGATATTGTCTTTGTCTTGTTATTTGATGAATTATTGGCTTTTGAAAGATAAAATGTTTTTGTGTTTGACATATTCGAAATAAAATGACTTAAAAAGTATCTCAGTATTGTATTATAATATCACAGTGTCATTTCTCTAATACACTTTTGATAGTAGCATTTATCATCTTATTATTCATTTGGACTACTCCAGTAATAAGACAAAATAATAATAATAATAATAATAATAATAATAATAATAATAATAATAATAATAATAATAATAATAATAATAATAATAATAATATAGGCCTTTTCTGTAGCATAAGACTGGTTTGCTGTTTAAATAAAAAATAATTAGCAGACTAAAGCTGCCGTTTTAGCAGTATGACTATTCAACTTCATGGAATCATGTAAACAGTTCAAGGTCGACTCTTAAATTGCTTCACTCACCGGACAGTTTCTGTTACGCTGCTCTTTCAGACAAAGACATGCATTAGTGCAGAGGACGGACGGAAGACAGGTCAGTACCGGTCTAAGAAAAGATGACACAGGCAGTTTTCTATTCTGTCTTTTAAGTTATACAGAAGTCTTTTTTGAGTACGGACTCATCGCCACGGCATGCCATAAAAACTACAAATCTACTCATCTACAACAATGAAATAATGAAACTAATGTTGACCATCCGGCTCCATTGTGTGCTGACGCATGCGCAAACTTTGCCGGAAGTCTTAACTAATAAAATATAATACAATAAAATAGAAATAATAAAAATATTATAAGGAAATAATCCACATCAAGTAAAATAGATTTAGGCTTCATAAAATTAACCATAGAAGGCGATACGGAGGAGAACAGTAACCTTTTATTTTTTTAAAATAGCTGCATTTGATTGTATTTCTCTCATATCTATAACATGTCTATCTGTCTCTAATTTTAGTTAATTCAACAAATTAAGTATTTTATAGTATATCTTACACTTTAATTATAAAGGATGACAAATATTGCAGGATTGTAGAGCCTGGAAATGTTAATAAAGTTTAACATGTAAGTATCCATTTGAGTCTGCATCTTGGTTTGTGAATTTATAATAAATAACTAAATACCGTTAACAAGTTCTCTCTGCATAAGTCAATATACCCACACAGGAAAACGTATCCTGTTGGAAAAATCTTTGTATTTGATGTTTTGCTGTGCTTTTTTTCCCGTAAGGCAAGACATAAACTAGGCTCATCTAGATTTTGCTTGTCTTACCAATGTTTTCTTGTATCTATATTTGTGCCCCTTAAAAGGTCAAATGTGTTAGTAATTAATTGTTCAATTTTAATTTTATTTGCCAAATTTAGTGAACGCATTTTTACGACATGAGCCCTGATTACAGTAACAAGCTAGGCCCAAGGCTTTTATTCTGAAGGCAGAGAGGAAGTGCACTCATCCAATCAGAAGACACAGAATGAAGGAGGAAGTAGCACTCAAGACAGTTCTTGCAAAATGGAAAGGAACTTCCTTATTATTTATTGCATGTGTTTCCTCGTACAACGCTCCTTTGTTGAAATAGGTCAACAAAAATCAGCAGAATAAGTCACAATAAGGTAAGTAACGCAACACATGCGATGTTAATGTGGTCGTTTTTATTTGAATGTTGGTTGTGTATGCGCGAGCTTTACATCCTCGTGCCTCTCCCTCCATCTGCAGGATTGTTATTATTATTATCTAATTAGAAACAAATCAGTCATTTAAACCCCCAGATAAAGACAGATAATGTACAGAATAGTACAAAACCACTTTTAATTTAAAAAGGATGAAGGGTTTTGATTGCACCGTGTAATGTATTTTTTCTGATAAAAATAAGAAATGTCTTTAAAATTCAGATATAAATACATTTCAGACATTATATAGTAAGTGATGTTCTGATAGTATGTTATAGTGTTACTGTACATAAGCTGTTTGCACTTTATTGAGTATATTTTCCCCCTCTATGTTTATTGAAAAACATGAATGACTGAAATTTTGACCTATTTCTGTAGATTTTATCAGTGGAGAAAGGGATAGCCAGTGAACACCTTGGATCCTCCCCAGAGGAATTAGAGCTGGACAGGGAGAGGGAAAGTTGGGTTTCTCTATTTAGACTGGTGCCCCGATGAGATGAGATGGGATGGGAGGGATGGATGGCAATTCAATTGAAAAGCAGTAAATGATTAAATTATTTTGATTTCTGGATTCATATTACTCATAACAATGCACAAATTACATAGAATATTTAACCCATAAAACTCACAAACAGTTACTTTCATCCAAAATCATCTACTGATGTAAAATGTTTAATAACGCCTCATCCACTTGTCCTATTAATGGATATAAATAATTGGTGTAAAACACAGTTTGTCATCTTTTCACGGTCATCAGATATGAACTATCTGAACATTCAGAGGCTCTATAATGAACATAAAAAGACCGTCATCTTCTACAACATTGATTTATCAAGTAAAACCTATAGAGTTTAATAACAGTTGGTGGGGATACCTGTTTATAATGTACAGTTATTGTTATATTTTGCTGAAAAAGTCACTTTCTTTAATTTTTTTTTTTGCTGTATCTGAGCTTTTATGAAAATCTACCTGATCAGTAAATTTAATACAGGAAAAGAATTGACTATTGCTGGAAAAAAAAGCCCTGCAAAATATAGAGTATAATGCTGTCATAAATGATAACACATTACTTAAAAATCTGAAGAAAAATGAATTGGGGAACTGACACAAAAGTAGCACTGAGTCTTTCTGGGTTAAAAAATGAATATGATGCAGTATGAAGGAATGTAGGACAACAGGACAGGTGACAGGCCGATGTGTGATTATTGACACCATAGATATGAATAACTGAGATAATATACAGTATATTGTGAATTGGGTGAAATGACCTTTTTGAATTATTTAATAAAGTGCTTCTTTCACACTCTTGATCCAAATTCAGATGGGATACATGACAATAGAGGAGCACAGCTCCACTCTACTCCACCTGAAGAGGTCCCCCGGGATCCGGTCCTGGTCTCTTCTTGTTGGTAAGTGTGTGTATATATATATATATATAACATGCAAATATTAAGCAAAATATGTATCTTTCCCTGCAATCCATTGACATGATACACTCTTGTTTTCATTTCAGGCATAGCCTCTGTGGGTCTGGCAGCTGCTTACTATAGCTCAGGTACATAAATGGCATTAATACAATCTGGTCAATGTTAGTCTGTTTGTCTCAAAGCAACATTTCTGCTTTTCTTTACTGTGTCTAATATCTCTGCTTCATTCTATGTGAAGCAGAGACATGTAAAATATTTATTTTTTTGTTTTCTTTATCTTCCATTGTATTATTTTTTATGATTGTGTAAGTTATTATTATTATTATTATTATTATTATTATTATTATTATTATTATTAATTTTTTTTATTTTTTTATTTTTTTTATTTTCCTGCCCCCTGAAGGGTGAAAGGGGTATTACTTTGGGTTTGGTTTGTATATTTTTGAACACTGTACAAGCAAAATTGTTGGTTGTATTCATACCAAATTGAGTTTATAGATTGCCTGTGATGCAGAATCGATATGATTACATTTACTTATAGTGGGTGAAAATTTTAACTCCTATAAAAACATACATTTACTTAAAACCTGGCACATATATAGAGGCAACTGACATGCTCATATCAGCACATGCATACATATGTCAGCTGATGCCAAAATTCACTACAATACGTGCGAGGGGTGTTTTGTTTGGCACAACTTATTTTTTATCATTACAACAACAACAATAAGAATAAGAAGACTAGGAAATTGCACAAATACATATGATACAGAATACAAAACTATACAAATAGAGATTTAAAAAGAAAAATTGATGTAACAAAATTGTAAAATTTCCCATTAATATTAGATTGGTCACTAAAGGACCCCAGCAGGTACATGTATTGTTTGAATCTAGTTTAGAAATGTCCAGCAAAATGATTATATTATTACAATGTATGTTGAATTTTTATTTAGCTTTTGTATCATTTCATGTTAATTTATGTTTAGTCCAATTTTTTTTTTTTTTTATTGTTTTTTCCATGGTTCAGTTTTAGTTGTAATTTTCATGTTATGTAATATGGGTCACACAGACAGTATCTTCTGGAAGCTTTTCTACATCGCTGGCTGCCTGTTTGTGGCCATGCAGAACATGGAGGAGTGGGAAGAAGCAGTATTTGACAAAACCAAGAACTTGATTGAGCTTAAGACGTTTAGCCTGTATACCTACGTCCTTACATTATGGAGGAAGGGCCAAGAGAAAGGTCAGTAGCAAAATAGAAAAACAAATGTGTTTTTCTGGAGTAGATTTTCACATCTTAAACCTTTTTTCTCTCTCAGTTGTGTTGGACCTGACGCACCTTCATGACATCTGTGTCCAAGAGGAGAAGGTTCGTTACTTAGGGAAAGGCTATTTACTGATGCTGCGGCTGGCAACAGGCTTCTCCTACCCCCTCACCCAAAGTGCTACACTGGGGGGACGTAGGTAAGTGTACATACACTAAAGGGTCAGTGCTGGGTAAGTTACTATGAAAAATAAATTAATTTCAATCCGTGTATCATTCGTTTTTCAAAATGAAGCCAAAAATAACACAACGAAAAAACAACTTGTCTTCATTATTTGTTTCCAAAACCAAAATCGATCCATTTTTTCATGTTTTTTTTCTTTGTGTTTAAATGAATAATGGAGAAAACGGACAATGGCTGTTTCCCGTTTTATCCAATTTTGACCTGAATCAAGTTGAGTAAGTTGGCTTGTTAATGCCCTAATATATATATATATATATATATATATATATATATATATTGTAGAACCACAGAAAAGCCAGTCATTTCTTTTGAGAGGCTCATCTCTATATTTTATTGTCTTTTATTTATTACCTCCACCAAAGAGGTATTAAAAGAGGGTCTGACTGTCAGAAGGAACAGACTTTAATGAAACTTTCAGGAATGATAGATAATGGGTCATTAGATGGCCAATAGATTTTGAGCAATAAAGGTCAAAGGTCAAGGTCACACTAAAGGTCAACATCTAAAACACATCAGTGGTAATATCTCAGGATTCAGACAAGATAGAATCTGGCGTTTTTTGTTTTTTTTTTGCGTTCACATCGTCTCACCTTCGGACATCAGGCCTGTGGGTCGATCACGTCACTTGTGAATTAATATTTACTTTTCTCTCCATTTTGTGTGTTCAGTTTCAGTTGTAGAAATGTGTAAAAGGTTCATTAGCAAACCTTTGTCTGTACTAATTCACAGTTGTTAAATAAATAAATCAAATCCAGATAAACATTACCAATTTAACGTTTCCATTGAATGTCATGTCTGTGTTTTAATCAAATATCCATAAATACTGAGTGTGAGTAACAGGTTAAAAAAAAAACAATTCTTTTATCTTACATCTGTATTATTTTTCGTACTAGAAACCAATGTTTCTTCGAGAGAACAAACAGAATAGCATATTTGGACTTACTTATTACTCCTAACCTTAAAACTCTTTTTGTTTTTCATTTGTCGTGTCAGTGATGTGGAGGAAGTGGCAGCGTTGCTAAAACGCTTCCTGGGTGTGGAGGAGCTGCGGCGGCAGAGGCAACAAGAGGAAGAGTTTGGAGAAGATGAGGATGAGGAAGGAGATTCTTTGGACAACAGCAGCGAGTCAGCGGATGAAAATGAACTTTGACCTCTGTGTGACACTCTAACTTTAGGTGGATTTAGTTTATTCATTTAGCATGTGCATGTGGAGTTAGTTCATAAGTCAGAAAAGCTCCAGCTAGCAAAACCCGGGTCACCTTCATAAGTTTACTTAAATTTTTCAGGGATTTAAGTCTCAAACTTTTCAGATCATGTAAATAAATAGGATTTTGTGGTTTCCATTACACTGTTTATTTAACAGAATACATTCTTCTCATAAGCCAAATTTTCCTATTGCAACAAAAATAACGTTAATATTTGGGTCAAAGAAAAAAAAAAAAAAAAGATGTGTTTGACAGTGAGTTACTGTCTGGACTCCATCTCCATCAGACACACTGTGATGTCATCTCTAATCCGCTGCAGAGGGAGGAGTACTGGGCTCACATGCTCCTCAAACCACTCTTGAGCTGTGGAGTCTGGATAAAGATGCAGCATCGCCTCTCTCACCGCCTCTGCCTTCTGCTCCAGAACAGTTACATACCTGGGGCGATCAAAAGGAGATACCGCCACACTTAAAAATAAGATGAGACACTATTGAGAATAATTACAAAATAATACATTCATGCTCACGTTGATACTTGTCTGTGAATCTGCATAGTGATAGGAGGGGAAACCATCTTCCTGCGTTGGTGATAAGGACTGAACCAACCTCTTACAAACCTGTAATGGAACCCACATACAATTGTTGCACGTTACAGCAAAAAACTTTCACACAAATTAAAATTTGTGAGCACTACCCCATGACTCACATGTTATTTTCAAAGTATCGTACGTCCTCTGAGTTAAGGAAGGAATTGAGATCCACAATTAGGTGAGCCAGAGTCCTTCCTGGAAACAGTAACTCTCCTGTAGACGCTCTGAGGTAAAGACACACACCATAAAGCAGGGGTCACAAACACATTTTCTTCAGGGGCCACATTCAGCCTGGTTTAATCTCCCAAAAAATTCAATTAAAACATAATAACCTATACATAATGACAACTCTAAATTGTTTGTCATTATTTTAGTGCAAAAAAACCCCCCATTAAATTATGAAAATACCTTTATAAATTAGCCAAATGCAACAAAGTGTTAAATTTTAACAATAATCTGCCTCAATTTATCATTTATCCATGTGTTTTATTATGGATCCGTTCTACAAAGACACTAAAGTTTTAGTAACAGAAGAAGAAAATTATTAAAATTTTGTCTAATTTTCTGTAGACGTTTCAGGTTATTCACATTTTATTGTTAGAGGATTGTTTGTAAATGTAAATATTTTCATAATTTAGTATTATTTTTTTGCAGTTAAACAATGACACAAATTTGGAGTTGTCATTGTCGTTTAGAGGAAAAGAAAAGAAAATATGGGGTTATTTAATAAGTTATTATGCTCTTTATCCCACGGGCCGCATTGGAACCATTGGCATAAAGGATAATAAATACTAATGTTGGATGGAACTGGTTACTTCTATTATCTCTCTCTCTCTCTCTCTCTCTCTCTCTCTCTCTCTCTCTCTCTCTCTCTCTCTCTCTCTCTCTCTCTCTCTCTCTCTCTTGTTCCTTAGCTGACAATGTGATGATGTCATCACGACTTCATCGACGGATAACTCGACTTGAAAGAAACTGAAGTCGTTGATGCCCTACTGTCTGTTTTCTATTGTTTTGTTTTTTTATAGTTGGACCCTTATTGTTCTATTTTTACTTCATGTAAAGCGTCTTTCAATGCCATGAAAAGTGTAATACAAATAAAATGTATTATTATTATTATTATTATAGTATATAATGTATATGACAAGGTAATGTTGGAGCTCACCTCTCCATGTTCTCTACCTCGACAGAAGAAATACCCAGTGTTTCTGTGACTTTTCTTTGAGTGTCTGCATTGAACTGTCCGTCTGTGAGCAACTGGAGACAAGTCACTAGTGACGGCAAAGCCACAGGCATCAGCTCACACAGGACTGACAGGTGGTCGTACCTGTACGTGGGCAAAAACATCGAGATTTCACACAAGAAAATAAATGATGCATTTCTGATCAATTTTACTTTACATTTCCTACGTATTTAGAAGAAAATGTTGTGTAAAGTGTTAAATGTGAAACAGAAAACAAGTATAGATTCTTAAATTAGAAAAGATTGTTAAGGAAAAAATAGTTTACATAAAGGTTACAAACTGTTTCTTTAAAATCATTTTAAGTTAAAAGTCTTTTGTCCAAGTGGCGTGGAAGCTTCTCTGAGGAGCATCCATACAAACACTAAAGACTCCTCCTCCAAACACACACAGCCTTTGAAACAACATTAAAGACAATCGCTCTTTATCCTGGGGACCAGAGGTGGAAGTAACAAAGTACAAGTACTTCCTTTACTGTACTTAAGTAGATTTTTTTTAAGTATCTGTAATTTACTTGAGTAATTTTTTTCTGGCAACTTTTTACTTTTACTCCCTACATTTTTATATAAATATATGTACTTTATACTCTTTATATTTATATAAATATCTGTACTTTATACTCTTTACATTTATATAAATATATGTACTTTATAATCTTTACATTTATATAAATATATGTACTTTATACTCTTTACATTTATATAAATATATGTACTTTATACTCTTTACATTTATATAAATATATGTACTTTATACTCTTTACATTTATATAAATATCTGTACTTTATAATCTTTACATTTATATAAATATATGTACTTTATAATCTTTACATTTATATAAATATATGTACTTTATACTCTTTACATTTATATAAATATATGTACTTTATACTCTTTACATTTATATAAATATCTGTACTTTATACTCTTTACATTTATATAAATATATGTACTTTATACTCTTTACATTTATATAAATATCTGTACTTTATACTCTTTACATTTATATAAATATATGTACTTTATACTCTTTACATTTATATAAATATATGTACTTTATACTCTTTACATTTATATAAATATATGTACTTTATACTCTTTACATTTATATAAATATATGTACTTTATACTCTTTACATTTATATAAATATATGTACTTTATACTCTTTACATTTATATAAATATATGTACTTTATACTCTTTACATTTATATAAATATATGTACTTTATAATCTTTACATTTATATAAATATATGTACTTTATACTCTTTACATTTATATAAATATATGTACTTTATACTCTTTACATTTATATAAATATATGTACTTTATACTCTTTACATTTATATAAATATATGTACTTTATACTCTTTACATTTATATAAATATATGTACTTTATACTCTTTACATTTATATAAATATATGTACTTTATACTCTTTACATTCTCAGTATAGACTCATTACTTTTTCAAACTAGACAAACGTGACAGTATAAAAAATAAGCAGTAAATCAGAAACCGTGACTGATTTTTTCATAATTTTGACTTTTTATCTCATAAATTATCCATTTATTATCTCATAATTATGACTTTAATGTAATAATTTGGACTTCTTGACTGTTTTATCTCATAATTTTGACTTTCAATGATGATTTAGATTTTTTTTAATCTCATAATTTTGCTTTTAAAAAAAAAAAATCCCCTATTTATGAGTTATTAATTTTCCTAAATAAATGCCTTGTCCATACCCATTAAACTGAGTACCGTGACCCAATGAAACACATCATCTACGCAGTAACGCACTTTTAAAGGCTTTATTTTTTTTTTAATATTTTCGATATTTTTTTTCCTGTTTTTTTTTTTTTTTAATTTCATCCATAGCAAAAAAAAATACAATTTTACTTTTGTACTTTATTACAATTGAAAACTTGTACTTTTTGACTTTTACTTCAGTAAAGGAGTTGAATCAGTACTTCTACCTTTACCAGAGTATTTTTCCACATAAGTAGCTGTACTTAAGTACTGAACACGAGTACTTTGAACACCTCTGCTGGGGACTTTCTGTCCATTCCCTCTCTGCTATGGCCACCGCCCTGCTGCAGCTTTGTCCTGTGGTTGCTCAGCTGTGACACTCCCACAGACTCAAACACCAAAAGCAGTATTCTGTCCTACAAAGCAAAAAGGCAGTAACTGCATTTTTTGGTGAAAATTAGTTATTGTGTCATCATTCGTTGTCATGGAATAAAATATCTCATCTCAAATGTCTGTCGTTTTGGAGAAAATTGGTGGATGTTTGTACAATAACTACAAAAAGTACTAGTAAAGCAAAGTAAAAAAGGCAGTAAAGACCATTACTATGTTCTTACCAATGTCCATTTAGGACCCTAACCCCAATAGTTTACAGCCAATCACTGTATTAGACTGAAACAGATTATGTAATTACTGTATTTTCTGCACTATAAGGCACACTGTCAATGAATGGTTTTTATGAAGGTTTTTCATATATAAGGCGCATTAAGTGAAGCCAAAATTATAAGATAAAAAGTAAATATTATGAAATAAAAAGTAAAAATTGTGAGATAAAAAGTCAAAATTATGAGATAAAAAGTTAAAATTACAAGATAAAAAGTCAAAATTATGAGTTGAAATGTAAAATTATGAGATAAAAAGTCACAATTATAAGATAAAATCACTAAGCACTACCAGAATTAATCCATATATAAGTCACAGTGTGGTTTTTGCATAACTAGTTAATATACAGTAACAATAACTGCCTCATGTCCAATAATCTACCTACAACTACTGGGACTGAACAAGAAGAGAACTTTAAGGTTATTTTTCTCAGTTTGGTGTCTGTGCAGTTACTGCCTTTTTATTTGTAGGACAGTATGAACATTACAAAAAAATACAAATAAAACATTAACTTTAACATTTATCTATCTAGGTCTATTTTAATTTCCACTACGAGTTAAAATTTACCCTTAGAGGATCAATGAATAATTTGTATTTGAGATGGGAACCCATTATCACCTACTGTGATAATATGAAAGAATTGGAAGCTGGTTCTACATACTGTAGCTTGAACTCAGTTTTTTACATATATGACACATGTTCTTATTTTATTGTTGTTCTATTATTAACTATTAAGTTTTAATTTATTTTTCAATAGTGTTATTGTTGTCAAGGTTCTATGTTTTTTATTTTTTTTAAAGTGGAAACCTCCTCTAACTGTGTGATGTCTTATGCAGCTGCGTACTGATACTTTCCATCAATAAATAAAAAATAAAAAAATAAAACTATTCTACTAACCTGTCCTGTGTTAACAGACTGTAAACATAACTCTTACCTTTGCCAACCAGTGAGTGCGATGCCTTTCAGTTTGACTGGAGCAGATACAGACGCTGCCACCTTTAACCACTGCCTGTGATTCTCTACATGTCTGTGTGTATTTGGAACACAAGTGTGAACACTGGTGGAGCCTTTGAATGAACTCGCTGCCCACACGTCCACCATACCAGCGTTGCAGTATTTCTGGAGCAGAGACACTGTTCAAGACAATCAAAAATACAAAGTACTATCAATTATTAAATAATCTTTTACAACAGGGGTGTCACAGCCATTTAAAAATGTGGGGGTTGTTCTAGGTTGTGGCACATCTATCATTGGAAAATTAATGAACAATTATCCATTAATGATTATATTTTTATATTAAAAAGTAATATATGGCCAAAAATAAAAACATAAATGTGTTTTTCCTCAATTAAACATGTATTCAATTCATAAGACAAAATGATAAGATAAAAAGGATTTAAATAAATCTGACACTGTTCCTCTTTTTTCTTACAAAAATGTTTTGTTCATGTCAGGGGGGGCGACTAAAAATATGTTCCTCAGGGGGAACATCAGTGAAAAAAGTTCTAGAACCACTGTCTTAGGGTAAATGTCACAGAACAAGACATAGTTTATTTACCTTAGTTTAACAACAGTAACATTTCTCATTACTTACTGGTTAATGACTGTTTGTTAACACCATGAAGAAGAGCTGTTTACATTAACGATGAACTGAGGTGCGCTTCATTTACATATGCTGTTGTGCTACCCGGGCGGGTAAACAGTTTAAACCATAGATATTGTAACAGCCCCGAAATGTTATTGATGTTTGTTTGGTGTGAGGTACAGTGTCTGTAAAATCAGTGTCTGATTTTTTAAATCCAAATTTATATCAGTTTTTTTATCTCATGATTTTAACTTTTTTATCTCATAATTTTTTCTTTTTATCTAATAATTTTGATTTTTTTTTCCCAGAATTTTTTTTACTTTTTATCTCAGTATTTTGACTCATGAATTGAATAAATGTTTAATTGAGGAAAAACACATTTTTGTTATTTTTTTCAGCCATATATTACTTTTTTTTTTTTTTTTAATATAAAACATGTAACCATTAATGGATAATTGTTGGTTAATTTTCTGATGATAGATTCAGAATATTCTGCTTATGTACCACAACCTAGAACACCCAAACATTTTAAATATCTGTGACGCCCTTGGAATCAAATCTATTTAAAAATCGTCACACAAAAAATCCTGATACATATGTGAATCGATTTTTTTTCTCCCGCCTCTAGTTCTTCTCCTGTCAGTGGAGCTGGAGGAGCAACTCTTTTGTCCCTCGTGCCATCAGGCTTTTTAACACATCCAACGCACAGAGGCAGGAGTAGAGAACCTCTGGTGTGGCCTTCATCACAACAGTCATGTCTTAGTCGTCCCAGACATGCCAAAAGGATCAGAAATTAATTTTCCCTCTGCAGTTATATCTGGTTCTAAGGCTAAATACAACCATGGTTCCACTGCACCTGGGTCAATATATAACTGAGGGACATTTTAAGTTGCCTTTATAAGGTAATATAAGTGACAGGTGTTGCTGTTTAAGGCCTAAAATCAACATAATTATTACACTACATGGCTTTTTTTTAAGAGAACAATCCTTATAAATATCATTGAGTAACATTGAAAGTTAGTTTTTGTTTTTTTTTGAAAGATATTGGATTAAAACTATTGACCTAAGAGTGTGATAAATACACACTTGACTCACACACTACAGAACTAAGAAAAAAAAAAGAGAAGGAACATATCTGGGAATTTTGCCATGATTTTCTTCAGGGGGAAATGACATCATATGGAGCAGAATGAACACACACTTCCCTCAGAAATATTTTTGTAATAGGTAACTTAGTTGAAAGTCATTTTGTCGGACACAGATACAATTTATTTTCCATAAAAATGTAATATATTGCCAAAAAAACAATATGTTATAATTATCTGAATTTAATAAAAAGAACACAAGCAAAACTATTTTTGAATAAGCTAATTGTATTATTGTTTCGCTAATTATAATGTGTTTGTTATTAAATTTGGACACTTATTTAGTTGACATTTTAGTATATCTAATTATTTATTAAATATTTATTAATAATTTATTAATATAAGATTGTTTCTGTCATCAAATAATTCTGAAATTTTAAAGACATGATCACACTAAACACTTTTTTTTTTTTTTTTTACTTTTAATAAAGATGTATGTAAGATATAATATATACCATGGACGTCAAAAGTCCCTCAATTTACATAAACACCATTTGAAACAAGTCTCTCAAAAATGTTTTGGCTCTTGATAATCAACTAAGACTTGGATGCTTGATCTGTGTATCATTCGTTCATTGGTTTTTCAAAATAAAACCAAAAATAAGACAACAAAAAAAAAACCCAACTTGTTTCTTCTTTTTTTTTCTAAAATCAAAATTAAAAAACAGAGAGTGATGCGTTTTTTCAGTTTTCCTTTTTCTGTTTAAATTAATTATAGAAAAAACAGATAACGGCCGTTTCCCGTTTTATCCAATTTTGACCTGAAGCAAATTGAATAAACTGGAAATTAATCTTAACAACCAAAAGAAACATGTCCACCGGAATTGAAGATCATTATGGTATGATATGACACCAAGGATGACCCTCTTAATTCCCCCAAATAGGACGTAGGCTTCCATCTTTGTCACTGCGGGTCAAAGGTCATTTCCAGTTTACTCAACTGGCTTCAGGTCAAAATTGGATAAAACGGAAAACGTCTGTTTTTTCTATTATTATGTCATTCCTTGTCAAATCACCCCCCCAAAAATGACATTTTAAAACCCACCTGCTCCAAATTAAATGAAAGAAAACCCACATTTTCTAATTTTACATGTTATATGTTCATATGTTATAGGAAATATGTTGGGCTACAATTTTCAGGAAATGTCGTCACGGGTTCATTTGTCCCAAATTGTCAATTTCAAGGTCAAAATATAAGGTAATGAGGAAATAAACCACATAAAAGATTAAATTAATGATGTACTTAGATCTTCTCTTCACAAATATACTTTAATTTTGAAAATCAGAACACTGGTTGCCGTGATACAGCACTTTGAAATTTGGCAGCCAAGCCCTTTTTTGCGAAAAACTGAAAAAAACAAATGACGAAATCTCAAAAACCATCGTCAAATTTGAAAATTTGGCTTTTCTGGCTAGGATTTACCTATAAACCAATTTTTGGTGAGTTTGGAGGAGGTAGGGTTTAAGTCATTGGGTGATATGACATGGAATGACCCTATTCATTTAAATACAATAATGAAAAGTGAAACACTGCATTGTTATCTGTTTTTTCACTTTGGTTTTTAGAAACAAATAATAAATAAATGACTTGTTGTTTCATTGTGTTATTTTTGGTTTTATTTTGTAAAATGAATGATACACGGATTATGTTTAAATGCTTTTTTTAATTTTCTTTTTGATTGTGGGACGTGGTTTTTTTTGCACCACTAAAGTAAAAGACTTCATTAACAGTACCTGTTTTGTCCACATCGAGATTAGGAGTGTAGTCCCACAACATGGGCTCAACCAGTCTTATTAAACCACTATCTGTAAGTAAAGGAAAAATAGAAAATTAAGTTTATTAACATGGTCATGAAATACAACAAGAATCACCATTTTCAACTGAAAGAAGAATAATTTCATTTTAATAATACATGTATGATAAGGTAATAAGTAGTGTGTATTATTATTATTATTATTATGATTATTATTTTTTTGGTCGCTGCTCTTATAGTCATACGTCCTACGTGCAAATACATGTATTGATAGCTCTGGAGAGAACATTACAGTGCAACTTCAGAAAACACATGGAATTAGATGAAGCATAAACCAATAATATAATATACTGCAGGTAGCACAGACCTCAGAAAAATTTTACATTGGTGTTTATCAATCAATCAATCAATCAATCAAACTTTATTTATATATCACTTTTCATACATGGTCCATGTAGCACAAAGTGCTTCACATCAAACCCCCCCCATTATAGGACAAGTTAAAAGATTTACAGAGTTAAAAAGAATAGAATAAATACATGAATAAATAATAGTAATAAAATTCAATTAAATACATAAAATAGCAGAATGAAATAAAGTTAAGAGTAAAATTTAACTAAAAGCTAAGTTAAAAAGGTAGGTTTTTATAATTTACCCTTAAAAATATGAACACTGGCAGCAGACCTCAGACCCTCAGGTCGACTGTTCCATAGTTTGGGGAAATAAAAACTGAATGAGGCCTCACCATATGTTTTAGGGACAATTAAAAGCTCACTACCTGAGGACATGAGGGTCTGAGAGGGCTCATATGTTCCGATAAATAAACAGGGCCACAACCATTAAGACTCTTAAAAACCTATAAAAGCACTTTTATATACATATATTTATATTACATTTTTTTTAATTATTATTATTTTCTGGTCTTGATTGTATGTACCAGGGGAGGTGGTTACAAAGGACAGTGATAGCCTTTGAGACTGATTGCCATTTTAATCAAATAAATTATTCAAATCAAATTTATTCTGGTGTCAAAGAGGTCAGGCCCATGTGGGTTAAAGGTTAATCTTAGTTTTAATCCCATCTTAAAACTCATCTTTTCAAGGTTAAAATATATAAATCAAAGGGTTAACCAACTGACAGTACAAACTGATGCTACATTTATCTTCTTTACAGCCTCTCCTTTATAGAAATATGCTGCTTTTTAAATGATACCAGTGGTTGCTGAGTTCCAGTAATTTGAAATCAGAATGTTTTAGAAGACTTCATAATTCCTTCTGCTGAGGATCTGTATGGAGATGCAGAGTTCATCTTCCAGCAGACCTGGGCCGTACCTACACCAGAACCACCAAAACCTGGTTTGATGCCCATGGTATGACAGTGTCATAACTATTAACTATAACTATAAATAACTATAAAACTGATGGACATTTTCAGTCATTTAACCATAAACCAATGGACATTCTGAGTGTCTTCAATTTTCACTATTATTAATTATTACTATTTTAAATGGGACATAGATGGTTGGGATGAGGTGCACCTATCCCGTGGTTTGAGAATGGTCGCTAGTAGTTTCGTGTTGCATGGTCGGCTTCTTGGGCGGCGTGTTCTTTCTTTTTTTTTTCCCCAAACGCAGATCAGGCTGTTTTTGGGCAGTATTGGCCGTTTATGATCGGCAGCAACACTACTGTGAACTTACTTTGTGGTCTTGTTTATGTATCTTATATATTCCATTTGCTAACTGATGAGTGTGTAGGCTTTTGTTTGTTTTTGTTTGTTATTTATGTTTGGGTTTGGGAAGATTGTATACATATATATATATATATACATATATAAATAACGTAACCTTTCCGTTTTAATGGGCCCTCGCTGACGTGGCATGCCAGTGGTGTAGCCTGATAATTTAACTACCCTTGGTATCATATAATAAATAATAAAAGTGCACATATTTTTTTCAATAAGTAAATTTGAAAAATAAAAAATTATAATCACATATATATCTTAAATTTAAAAAATAATAAATTAGTACAAAATAAGATAAAAAAATGAAGAAATAAAATAATAATTAAAATAAAAGATTACATATATATATATATATATATATATATATATATATATATATATATATATATATATATTTTTTTTTTTTTTTTTTTTTTTTTTTAATTAATTAATTAATTAATTTATATATATATATATATATATATATATATATATATATATATATATATATATATATATATATATATATATATATATATATATATATATAATATTTATTTCAATGTAAATCTGAAAAAAGGGGAAAAAGTACATTATTGAGAAAACATCTAAAATATTTTTGGTTTGATAAACAAAGTTTTTTTTTTTTAAAAAAGAAAAGAAAAAAAAAGACTGGTGTCTGCTGCATGGTAAAGGTAAAGTACTTTGTCATTATACAACTGTACAACAAATGTACAGTGGGGTTCACCTGTTGCAGCCAAACTAATAGGACAAAAGTCTGCATCACTAGTGGTGTTGGAACAGCCTGTGATAGAAGCAAAATGTTGCTGACGAATTACAGTGCACTGACTTAGTACTAGCACATACTTTAGAACGGGCTATAACACAAGTTACCTGATGGAAGCACTAGTATTATATTACATGTGATCTTATGAAATAGCGACCAATGAAAATTCCTCCACTGGTGTCCTTTAAGTCACAGTGTGATGAGCTCTCCCAGCCATAATACAAAATACTGCCTATGTTCTTGATATAATTGTTGTGCAAACTGACTGTGCGGTAAATTTTTTTCCTCACCATTTAACATGTCCTGACTCATCCCTCTCATCATATCGTCCCACATTATGATATGCATATGTGGCCACGCCTCCTTGATAGCCTTAGCCACTTTAGCCACATGTGTCAGAAAGAGTTTCTCCACTGTTTGTCCAGATGAAGCCAACCACATTTTTGACTCTTCCCCTTCACCGAGCATGTACACCTAGAGCAGCACGAGACAGGTCCTGACTTTTTAACCTTGTATAAATGATAAATAAATAAAGAGATCTGTATAGATGTTATTGATACCTTACCTCATCTGCACCAATGTGTAGTGTATTTACACCTGGATGAAGCGACACTACTTGTCGCAACATCTCCATCAGCAGCTTCATCCCCTCCTCTTTATGTGGGTTTAGGGTGCCGACACAATGACCCACCTCTCTCAGGTCCCACATGGGTCGGTGCTTCAGTACAAACTATGAGAGAAGGGAGACTGTGAGTTGAACAGACAGGGATAGAAGAAACAACACCACATCCACAGAATGAACCAAGTACACATACATGTACAGGGTATCCAAAATGTCTCTACATTTATAATAGGTTTATTAAAAATGCAATTGATAAGATTTGCTCATCGGATTTATACTACATGTAGTCCTTATCGAAATGTTTTAAACATATTGTGTGCGCAACCGAATCATTTTCCATTTTTCATTAACAAGGGTTGAATTACTGCATTACCCATCAGGAACTCAGATTCACTATCTACATTCAAATCCCATTTTAAAACTCATCTTTTCAAACTGGGTTCTGCTTAGTTTTTATTTTATTTATTTTTACTTATTTAATTTTTTTTAATGCATTGCTTGTTTGTCTGTTATGTAAAGCCTCACCTTTTCAGTCAAGCAATGTATTGATCATGTGTGAATATGTGTCTTACCTGCCTTGTGCTTGTGCCTTGTTTTGTATTATGACCGAAATTTTGATACTGTTTTGATACTGTATAGATACTGTGTTACTGAATACTGACACCTGCTGGACCTTAAAAAAATTCAAACAGGCAACGTATAAAATAATATCATTGTGTTCTATATTGCTTTTCATATTTTCATTTAAATTTAAGATATCTGATATATTTTTTTGAAACAGTCAAATAATATAAACATGCATCATATCGTGAAAATCTAAGTGAACGTGTGGTGAATGGGATTTTAAGATTTTTTTTCAAAACATATATTTATTTATTTTATCAATTGTTTTAGAGAAAAAAAAGGAAAAAAAGTTTTTCCAACTCATTGAAACTGAGTCCGTTGAACTTTTTTGATTCACCTTCTCCAGCTGTAATAAACACCTGCTCACATGGCACAGATGATCCTTAAACATTTAACCTACAGCAAATAATCTAAATAGTAAACCAATAATCACTTTCAGTTCAGATAGATCAAGTTGAAACCGTTTTTAATGTCTTTGTTTTCGTCGTGTTCCTCTCAAATAATTTATTTTCCAATATGCAAAGGATAATGTACAGAAAAATATTTTCCCAGCAGGCCGAACAACAGTTGTTCCGCCCTGTTGGGGAATATTTTTCGATAGTAACGCGTATGCAATATATTATCCCACTTATTCTACGGTTATTACATCTTATTACTGCTACTACTCTAACAGAACAGATAAAATAGCCCTTACAACGTAGCGAATATTTACTTTCAAAGTGGCCGAACTATCTGCGGAGTGATATGGTGCCGCGAATTTGAAGTGACAAAACCCGTTGCCATTGGCAGCGTGTGTTTATGGCGCAACGGGCGGTTATCGAAAAAAAAAATCCTCCCGCTGAAGGCTGGAAACATCCATTCAAAGTTAACGGGAGCTGACAGATGCGCTTCCTTATAAACACATTTGGCGCGTTGGTGTCAGTTTGAAACAGCTGCTGTATCGGTCACGTGACTTTCTTGAAACGATACGTTCTCAATGAGTTCTACGCATGCGCCGCCGGACCCATCACTGGCGTCCAGTTCTTTGGGAGCAGACTTGGGCACACATTTTCTGAAAATGTGAGATTTGTCTTGATGTAAAATATAGACTTAAGCTGAATTCCCACCAAACACTCATGGCTACATCAACGAGAACCATTTTTCTATATAATTTTCATACTTTTCCCATATTTTTGAAAACAAATTTAAAGTACAATAGCAGTGCCAGAGACCTATTTTAATTAAACTTAAATTCAACTATATTGAGGAAATATATATTATTTGCAAGATTGATTGTGTGCTTTAAAACTCCACTAATGTTAAGAAACTGTACATTTAGCCATTAACAAAGGATGTACTATTAAAAAAGACTTGGATTTGTGCACATCTTATTACTGTTCATTTCTTGTAAAGAAAATCAGTCACTAAGAAGTCTTAAGCAGTGGACAGTTGTAGTTGTGGAGGACAGTGTTGCTGGTTATCTTGTGTAAAAATGCTGAATGTTAAAATAAAAAGTGAACAAAAAGCAAAACAAAGCAAAGTAATAACTATAAACAAATCACTTCCTGCTTTCGTGTGCATTTTTCAAACTGTCTGAAACTTAATTTGATATGGGAAATCAAACAGCAGGGGAGTTGGATTCTGGCCTCACCTCCATGTGACCAAATGTCTGTATGAGTGGGATGACTTCCATTCCCTTTGATTTTGCAGCTTCTTGTAGGGACAAAACTTCCTCTCGACTGCACACACAGCACATAATAAATGACAATCAACAGCTTAACTCTGAATTAAAACATTGTTGCACATAAAGACACATAGACTGTAATATTTTCTATATGTAATGGTGATAATAGGATCTCATAGCCCGATTAGGCTCATAAATCTGATTAAAAATATTCAAGAAAGCAAAGCAGTCACCAAACTACACCTGTAACAAGGATGTGTTGTGGCCTGCAGAAGCTTTAACTCTCCCTCATAGGGAAACATGTCCTCATATTCCACCAGCAGGCCATTCACACCCAGCTGAGAGAACAGTTCGATCAGCTGATCAGATGAAACAAAAAAACAGGACAAAGCAGACATTATGCATGAGGTTTACAAATATGAGACTCTGCTGCAGCAAATCATGGAGAAGCTGAAGTGATCTTACCTTGTGAAGATAATCTACTCTTGGAGGGGCACCTTTCAGATCCAGGTGAACTAGTTTCTGTCCTTTTGGCCACGGTAAAGACTCCATTCTTCCTTAGATACTTTAAATATTTCCAGTATGCAACGTATCAGTGAGTATGCATACAAGCAGTAATAACAGGTAATATGCTATGAAATCAGTATTTACGTATTCATTAGTGTCATCGGGACAACAGAGCCGAAGCTATACACTAGATAAAACCAGATTTGTTATATCTACGCCCTTGCTTTCAGCAGTCGATATTGGAATAATTATGTATCAGTGAATATATGAACAGGGTGCAAGAGCTGTTGTTGTAATAACTAAACGTTTTGCCTTCATACCAAAGTGCACAGAGTACCAACATATCACTTCCGTATACCAGTGGCAGTAGTACAAGGCGGGGCTTATTGAAAAATGGCGTGGTCCAATCACAACACACTTTTTTCATCCAAAGAGCCAATCACGTGAGCCGATTTGCGTTCACCAGGAAGTAAAGAGAGGCAGGCGGTGTATCAAGCTATTGGCGGGGTGTATGGTATGGTATGATAAAGTGAAAGCAGGAGCTCCATCTGTGTGCAGCTAGATTTCCCTAATGATATATAGAAAATTGGTGAACTCAGAATGGCATTAGTGCGAATGAGGAATGCAAAAGGCAGCAGTCCGACTGATATAGAGAAGAAAATCAAAAGGTGAGTTCGGAAAATAATGCTAATAGCGAAGTGCATGTGTTCATGTGAAGTCGGACAGGGGAGAAAAAGCACAAAAAATGAGATGGCTTGATGTTATGATGGCGAAATGTTGAGCTTGGCATCATAGCAGTGGATACAGAAATATTTATACTGTACATGTTCATTATGAAATTCCTTAATGTTTAAAACCTCACATAATATAAGTATGTTAAGAAAATACCTCACATTTATCTGGTAATTATCCATTTTATTCTGTTGTCCCATCTTTCTTTGTCCGCCTGTAAATATTAGCTCAACATTCCCTCTCTTATCATGGCAGTGTTTGTTTTGTATTATCAAAGAGAGAAATACATCTGTGATTAAAAATAATAGGTGTCCCCCAATACGCCTCAATAGCTATTTTTTTTGGTTTTTAAGCTAATTTTGTTTAGTTGTTAGATTTTTATTATTAATAATAATAATAATAATAATAATAATAAAACACAACAGACATACGAAAACGGGCATCTGCTAGGTCAGTGGTTCTTCACCTGAGTTCAATCGCACACTCGAGGCGGAGGATAAGACACGCCCCCGACACATGTGATTCATGTTGACACGCCCACTTGGCCATCACTGACTACAGGTGATCACTTTACATTGCTGGTCCAATATGTATGGAAGAACTATTTACTCCAAAATATTAATAGTTCTTCCATAAATATGCGCTGCAGGGAATTTATGACTTTCAGGATAGTACATTATGTGATTTCTTTAATATTTTAATCCATACTAACACAGTGATGTTGATGTTTATGCAGCAGTAAAATATACCAATGTCTTGAATTTAAAAAAACAACAAAAAACTTTTCCATACAGAAGGATTTAGTAAATGTGCATATGAAACTGGTGGGGTTCAGTACCTCCAACAAGGTTAAGAACCACTACGCTAGGTAAGAGTACATCTTGAATTGCATTTTTTTTTATATTGTAAAAAAATAAAATAAAATACGAAGCACATTTTTCCATATTTCACTTTTTATTATGTGTATCCAACATACAGTGTTGAGATTATTTTGCTACCTTTTTGAAAAAGTAATATTGGTTGCATGTAAAGTTTGGGGCGTTAAAATATTTAAAAAAGTAGTAACATATTATTCCCTATTAAGAATTTATTAGGTAGCTTATGTAACAAAAACACTAGGCACATTCAAGTGAATTATCTAGAATGTATTTTTGTCCAGTTTTCCTAAAAATTGAATGATGGCAATATCAAGGTGGGAAGTGAAGCAGATTAAATGATTGCTCATCATGCCTAGGGTCTACAATGTAAGCTTGTGGTAACAGTATTATGATCTGGGATTGCCTCATTTTGAGGGAAATAAATGTTGTAACATGGCATAAGCATATAGACCCCCCCCCCCCACACACACACACACACAATGAATGCATGCCAGAATCAAAGCTAAAGTTAGTTCAATTTATTTATTTTTTTGCTGGCAGTATATATAGCAGTATACAATTGTGACATTATTGTCCTTTAACAACCAAATACTGTATATTTAAAAAAGTAATCTCAGTGAAGCTCATAAATGGGTCAGGTGTGACATGGGCTTTCAAACTAATGCCATAGTTTATTTATCTTATGAAGCAGGAGAATTTCCCACCCCTATAGAGAAGACATTGACTAACTAGGTTTTTTATGTGCATTGTGTAATTGATTATTTGTATTTACTTACATTTTTTAATGTATTTATTTAATTTTTTATTATTTATTTTATTTAATTATTTCAGCTACAAGTAGGATGGCACTGAAACGTATGTTCTGTGTCGACCACTAATCTATTTGACTGTTTGCGTCGGCACCACGCAGCTATTACATACGCCTGAGGATTTTTCTTTCAAATTGCAATACATATCGCAGGGTTTTAAAAAAATCATGATGTCAGTTTTTTCTAATATCATACAACCTTAATCACAGTTGATATTAACACGATTCTATCATATTTGTAACATGCCACACAGATGTTATTAATCAAATTTTTTTTTTTTTTTTTTTACCTGTGAGTTAATCTTCTTTCCCTGTGATTTCTTGAACTGATTTGACTAAAAATTGTATTCTCTTAAATGTTGCTGTCTTCTTTAGAGGGAACGCATTGAGGCACGCATCGGCATGGAGGGGGTCCCGGGGATTTGTTACTCTGTTGCTGGTTGTTCTGTCAGTGGGCTGTATCACCATATGGATGTACGTAGTGTCTCAGGACAGTGACATCACAGAAACGCTGGTTAGCCAGGGTGAGGTGGTGACACCTCATCCAAGAATCTACACTGTCCCATGTTCCAAGGACTATGAGAACTACAAACGTTATCCAGGTGAGACCTTCTTTTAGCACAGCACTGTGTTAGGTGAAGCACTGCCTTAGTTTCTGCTGTTTTAACATGAAAAGGAAAGAATAAGCAACGTCTCATGTGTAATTTTGAGTGTCAGAATTTGATTGATTGATAGATAGAAGATATAAGTCACTGGTAACAAGACTGAAAAATGAACAACGAGCAACAGAAAATCATCCAAAATAAAAAGCAACATCAGTTATGTTGAATTATTTTGGCTACAAGAAGGATGGTACTGAAAAGCATGTTCTGTGTCGACCACTAATCTGTTTGACCGTTTGTATCGGCACCTGACTGTTATATAGTCCTGAGTATTTTTTTTATATTGCAATATATATCGTAGGTTGTTTTTTTGTTTTGTTTTGTTTTTTAAATCACAATATCATGCAGTAGCTCTTTTACTGCCACAGAGAATGTCAATGTCCAATGTGAGGTTGTTATATCTGTTTTCTCTCCTTTAAAAAAAAAAAAAAATCAATTTTAAAGCCATTCATTTTCATTCAGTTGTGTCACTCCTGCTGCCACATTTACAGTGTTGAGTCCAATTGAAGTCACTATATTGCTGTTCTCTGTGTGGAAGGAAATCTAGTCCTGCACAATTTATCAAATCTTAATCACACTGACACCTTAAGGAATTCTATAATTGCAGGGGACTGCGGTTTAAAGATCCAGCGGGTATCTGGTGGTATTTTGAATCCAGACACTCAGAATAGGGAGCAGTGCACTGTTAAGGGTGAGAAGGGCTCACTGGAAAAGTGATTTCCTGCAATAAAAATCCAAAAGTTAAATGTGTAAAGCCCAGGGTCTGTTATATCAACAGACTGTTAACAAAATACAATACTCACTCTGGTTGATACTATGGACTGTCACCAGTACAAGTGTCACCAGTAATAAATTCTAGCCATACATTGCACCCAGAGTTCGACATGAAGCAGATGTCAACTGTAATCTAAAAGTCAAAACGTCAATTTCAAAACTGAATGAATCAGACAATTTCCAAATTGGTGTCATTGTAAACCATTCTGTTAAGACTCCACTAGATGACAGTAGAGGTGAGGTCATAACGAGTGTGGAGGATTAAAAACCACAATCAACCAGATGGACAAAAGCACGTCCAAAATGGATCTGATAAGAAAATGTCAAATCATTAATGACCTCATTGATATTTATACATGGACAAGACATCATATGCATATGTATATATGTGTGTGTGTATGTATGTATATATATATGATCGTATGACTTTAGAACAACCCTTCACCAACGCAAGAGTCAGTTATTCTTAACACACATTACCACCTTATAAGGCATTACCAAATCGGATGTTGAAATAGTATGTTTGCCAACCTGTGCTCTTCTGTTCCTCATTTACAAATAAAGTCACGTTGATATCTGGTTTATCCCTAAATGTCATGGTGAAATTTAAGGTAACTAAAGTACATTCCCAATGTTCAAACCTCAACAATTATTAAAGTCATGTCGCAGCTAAAGCATCAGAGTATTTTGTCGAAGGCATGTATTGAATAAGATTTTACTCCTAATGTCTTATTGCATAATGGAACTGGTAACAGGCAGAACTGACTGAAGGTGCTTGGCATGTAGAACAGTCATTTGTTTTATTTAATGTGAGGGTTGCGCAAAATTCAAACTAAACTTATTTTATGTACATAAAGGGAAACTGTATCTGAAACCCACAAAGAATCTGTGGAAAATTGGTTTTAACACAAGTCGTCAAACCTTACATTTTTTTTTGCCACCTTTTTTTTCCTGATTTCTTGAGCCCAAAGCTACCAGCTCTAGAAAACAATGCTTTAAAATGATCTATATATATTTTTTAGGCTGTACTCCTCAGAAGTGTGGCCGTGCCGTCACAGACAACGTAGTGACAAAGGAGGAAGCTCAGGTCCTCAGGAGGTAAAAACTCAAAACTCACAGCTATTCTCCTATTCATCTTTCACTCGCTGTGTTCAGTCTGTGTTGTACAGGTGAATCATTGATATGTTTCATCTGTTTCTGACAGTCTGGCAGAGAGGGGGCTCGCACTGGCTGGATCAGAAGGAGGAGTGAGTATTCCTTTGGATGGTGGGGCGCTGCAATAGCCTCGCTTCCTTAAAATGTCAAGGAAAAAAATTTTGGAGTGAACTTGTGAGAAGTTCTCATACGGCGTGTACCCCGTCCTCACCCACTGTAGCTGGATGAGGACCCCATAGACTCCTGTGACCCTAGTGAGGATAAGGCGGGTTCAGTCAGACGACGAGACTTGTGAGAAAAATGTAGAATGCAATAAAACCAGTATATATAAAACTTGTATAGAATGTTCTATTTCAAAGTAGGAAGTTAACGGAGCTCATCTTTGGCTGCTCTCTTCAACTTTTTTTACCGTCTGTATTCCTTGTTGATACTGTAACACTAAATTTTGAACACCAATTATTTGCTTTGTTGTTTTTAAATGTACAGTGGTACCTCGACTTACGAAATTAATTTGTTTCCAGAAGTGTTTTCGTACTGTGAATATTTCGTAAATAGTCGCATTTTACATGTAAAGGGCCTGGTTCGTTCCAAGGCCCCCAATACTACCCCTCAAACCCTTTAAAAATTATAAAAATTTACTGATTTTGTTTGAAATATGTGTTAAAAGAAAATGTAGATTTAGATTTTAGCCTGTCCAGGCTAATGTCGGTGTCCGGGACAGAAGAGTTGAGCCACGTCTCAATGAGAATGAGGATACATCAGTCTGGTGGATCATGTTTGGTGTTTAAATCCAGCTTCAGGTCCAGTTTGTTTTCCAGTGAACGTATGTTAGCGAGTGTTAGCGAGGAAGTGATGGAAGAGGCGGTTGGAACAGGTTAGCTCTTATCTTGGCTCTAAATCCACCGCGACAGGCGCACTTCTACTTCCTCTCGCACCGCTTCCGATGTCTTCGGAGGCGTCCTCTGTGGGTGGGGGGGGCCTCCGCTGTAGGATGCTGGATCTGACCAGTGTAGCAGACCGAGCTTCTGTAGAACGGTCTGCGTCTCAGTGCTTGCAGAATCCAAGTTTTTAGCAATTTTTCTTAAGCTGTTGATAGTCTACCGGTCATATACTCTTCTTGCACCGTTCTGCTGAACTTTTGATACTAAAAGCGTCTGGTCTAGGGGGAGAAATGACTGTTACAGTTTTTGTGTTACCAGGAGACACAGCAGCCGCAGACAAACAGGGCGCCGCCATCGCACTGTTTATCGGCTGTGGCTCAGTTGGTAGCGTGGGTCACCCAATGACTGAGAGGTTGGCGGTTGGCGTCCCAGCTCTGGCTGTCCACATGTCGAAGTGTCCTTGGGCAAGACACTGAACCCTGACTTAGGCCCCCAGTAGGACTCACCTTAGACCTTAGAAACCTACTGGTGTATGAGTGTGTGTGTGAATGGGTGAATGTGAGGCTAATGTAAAGCGCTTTCCATTTACCATTTACTCTAATTTTCGAATACGTCCTGTAATAAAGTTTGAATGAGCACACTCGTAAAACTTCAGGAAACAAATGAGTCTGAATGAGGGTCAAAGGGGAACGAAAAGCATCATGGGTAGCTACCTCATAGCCAATGGGATGGTACGTACAGTACGTACGTAACGTATTTGCGTACATTACGTATTTATGTATAGTAATGTACATACAGTACTGTATTTATGTTTGGAAGGTTTCACTTTCCTTTGGTAAATACAATTTTCTTTCATATTCAGAGACGAAAAAATGAGGTAAAGGTTTTTCGTTACTTGCATTATTCGTTAGCTGGGTCTTTCGTAAGTAGAGGTACCACGGTTTTTCTAATTGTACTCACTCATAGTTTGTGTTTTTATTTTGCTTTTTGTCCTCTGCAGGCTTCCATACTGGACCTGCACTCTGGGGCACTATCAATGGGAAAACAGTTTGTCAACATCTACAGGTATGAAAGTGCATTTTATTCCTTATCCTGTTTTATGATCTTTACCAGATGCAGCAATAGTTATTAGTTTTAGGATCTGTTATTTGCACAACTAAAGTCATCACAAATTTGACTTAACTGTCAGTTTTCCAGGTGAAGGACTTTACATGCTGTCATCTTCAGGTCCACCAATTCATATAATAATAATAATAATAATGGATTAGATTTACACACTTGTATAATCATGTATAAATAATCATGATGTCGCAGTTGTCCTGGGGCAAACTGACAGACGCATGGCTTTCAGTTTGCCCTCTCTGACCACCACTGTGAGGTAAGGAGGGTGAAGTGTCTTGCCCAAGGACACAACAGACAGACTAGGACAGAGTAGGATTTGAACTACCAACCCTCTGGTTATTAGACAAACAGCTCTACCTCCTGAGCCATAGCTGCCCTCATTTATCATCTCCAGTTAAACCCAGGTTTATTTAGATAATTTACACTGTTGTCTTTTGTGTTCACTTCTCTGCTGTCACTGACGTGGCATTATCTGACATAGTTTAATTTGGAAGGGGGGGGGGTCCCTTCTTTACCACAGGGACCCCCCCCCCCCCCATGTGAAGCAGTCAGACGTTTACTGTCTATTTTTTGGATGGCTGCTGATGGTGCTCTGTACCAATCCTCTACTAATAGATCCCATTTCCTCTGCTGTATGTGTGCATCTCTGTCTGTTCATGTGTCTCTGATTGCTATTGTGTGGGTGCGTTTGTGCCCATGTGTGCTTGTGCTCTAGGTATTTTGGAGATCAGATCAGGGATGTGTTCACACAAAAGGATTTTGAGCTCTACAGGTGAGCAACCGTATTTTTTTTTTTATTATTATTATTATTTTTAAAAGCAGCCTCGATATATGGACTATTCTTAGAGTCTTAAAGAGGAACAGTGCCTCAGTCTGTGATAAAACTTGATTATTATTATTATTTATTTTTTACAGCGCACTGCTGTTTGGAATAGCTGACTAGGTTTTTGGAAGTATAGTATTCTGTCACCTTTTTAAGATGCATTAAATAATCATAGTTTGTAAATACCTATACTCTACCCACAGTAATACACACATTTTTTAAACTTGTATTATCCAGTATCTTAACAGCAGAATGGTAGTCTGGCTGCCTTTTGGTGCTGAACAAGTTTTATTTATATATAACATTTTTTAAAGGATTCTGACAAAATATGTCCATACATATGAACCTAAAAAGTGATTAACATAAAGGCAAACCATTATCTCTGACAGATCGTTAGTACACAATCAGCATAATTATCGTTATACTTTTATAGTTGCAGTTATATTGACGACTCTTCACTGTTTTTGAATTGAATTGAATTGAATATCAATCGTAATAAATCGGCTAACATTGGAAATGTATAATTCTCTGTAGTATATCTTGGTCCTCACTCTAAATATACTCTACCTTAAAATATGTCAAATCATTATTAAAATTAGCTGTGAAAGACTAGTTTTCAACTTATAGATTAATAATTTCAGCCTTAAACCACTGGCTCTTCCTTTTCTACATAGATAAACACAAAGCAAAATTTCTCTCATTGAAAAACTATTTATCTTTTAAATATCAGATTTTCACTGACTTAAACGTACGTTAGGAGATCTTGAAAAACAGTTCCTGCAGCTATATTTTTAAAGTATACACACCAATGCCTCTTCGTCAGCCCACCCCTCGAAAACCACACCATCAAAAATACATCGACGCGCTGCTGTCTGTAGCGATCAGGAGGTTCACAAGCATTCATGAGAACTCAACGTTAAGTATCATCCTAAATAACAAAACAATAAGCAACATTTATCAGTTTGTGTCACATGAATCTTGGCTAACAAAAGGTTTAGAAGCATGAAATAAACACCAACAACAATAGTTTATGGTGTTACAGCAGCAGTTCACACACACTGTTGGTAACTTAACAAAACCTGCTGGAACATTATGTTTGGTTAATATCTGACATTTACTCACTGATGGGGTGAATACGATACCCATAACTGATTAGTATGTCGAAATATTATATAATCATAACAGTACCATCTTACCTATTGAGTAGAAACGTGGTCACCTTAGTGGTTTTGAGCCCCTTTTTCAGTTGACGCCAGCACTGGACCCTTATCCTCTTCTGTTCTTCACTCAGCTTCCTCATGGCCGTAGCTTTTTCAAACACAGTTTTTACTTTGGTTTTGCTGCCGTTTGTCGTCTTTTCCACCATAGCTGTTTATGTGAACATGCAAAAGAGGAAGGGAGAGGTGGGGGTGGACTGATATTTGATGGATGTATCAACAAATCGATCAGTGTAAAGATGATCAATACAATGATTGGCTGGAGTTTTTCTCTGGTTCCACCCTCTAGACTGGACTAAAAGTATTTGTATTTTTTGCAAACATTCTATTTCAGTGAGTGCTATGGGATCATAAAGAGGTTTTCATGCAATATGGTAAAAAAAATGTTGCAAAAAAAAGATCTCACACCCCACCTTGAAGAGTCTGGTGCAAAATATTTGTCAGTATTTGTCATGCATCAACAGCTCATTATCAATACTAATATACTAACATTAAAATGACACTCTGCACAATTTTGAATAACAATGCTCAAGAATTAAATTAAATTTAATGGTAAAGTTTATGAGTTGCCTTCAGCTTCAGATCACATACAGTACACATCAGTATATGGCTCAGTTATGACAGGTTGTCTTCTACGTATTTCTTAGTGTATTTTAAAATAAAATAAGGTAAGACTTTATTAATCTCACACAGGAGAAATTCACTGTCACAGGAGCTCACAGAAACACAAAGTGCAAAAAGTACGAAAAGGTGCAAAAAGGAACTAAAGCAGTGCATATAACAGTGCAAATAAACATAGAAGTAAATAATAAAATTAAAGTAGAAATAAAAAAATATAGGAATACTGTGTCTTATGTACAAAAAAACAGCTTTAGAGAAAAATAAACCGATAGATACTACATACAAATGTACGAATGTTAATTCCATTGATAATTTTTAGACACTCTTTGTACTTCATTGACATTAGCAAATAAGTGACATTTTATTCTTCATAAGAATCTGAATCCTGAACACATCAGTGTTTGTGAAGTTCCTGGTAGTGTTGAAGCAAAGCTGCTGAAAACAACTGAGGTATCTTCTACACCAGTGGTTCTTTTAACCCTGATCCTCAAGGCCCACTATCCTGCATGTTTTAGATCAGGGGTCTCTAACATGCGGCCCGGGGACCAAATGTGGTCCTCCAAACGTTCCAATGCGGCCCCTGAGCTGAAGAGAATAATAACAAAAAAAAATAAATTTGATTTTCTTCTCAGATTTTTTCTCTGTCTGTAAATGATGACAACTTCAAATGTGTATCTTTATTTTAGTGGAAAAACTAACATTAATTTAGGGAAATATTTCCATTTACAAACTATCCTGTAACAATAACATGTAAATAATCTGAACAAATGTGAACAACCTGAAATGTCTAAAGAAAATTAGACCCAATTTAAATCATTTTCTGCTTCTATTACTACGACTTTAGTGTCTTTGTAGAACTGATACATAATAAAACACAGGGATTAATGATAAACTGAGGCAGAATATTGTTAAAATTGACCTTACTTTTATGTATTTTTTTGCATTTGGATAATTTATAAAAGTACTTTCATAATTTAATTGGGTTTTTTGCAGTAAAACAATTTAAAAAACTTTGATTCATTAAAAAAAATAATGAGTCAAATTTTTTTTAATTTTACATTTACATTAACATACGTTTTTTTTTTTTACCAGTAACATTAAAACATAATACTCTATAAAAAAAATAGGTTATTATGTTTTAATGTTACTGGTCTGGCCCATTGGAGATCAAATCAGGCTGAATGTGGCCCCTGAAAAAAATTATTTTGAGACCCCTGTTTTAGATGACTTCTTCTTCTGTTATACCTGGCCATCATTATCAGACATCTGCAGAGCTGGATGATAGGCTGATCATTTAAATCAAGTGTTGGAAAACACGCAGGATAGTGGGCCTCGAGGACCAGGGTTAAGAACCACTGTTCTAGACAAGTGTTATTTTAGCCGTAATGCCCACAGGTTCTCAGTGTATCACAGACAATAATCATATGTCTTCCAACAATTGAATGGCATTTCTGCATTTGATATATGACACCTATTTTTCTCTGTTAGGGAAGTCCGTGGGCGAATCCAGGCAGCTGTTGCAGAGACGTTTGGTCTGGACTCGAGTCTAATGTACCTCACCAAACCCACCTTTTTCTCCCGAATTAACAGCACAGATGCTAAGACCCAGCACGATGAGTACTGGCATCCACATATTGACAAGGTAAAAGATAAACACACACACATCTGAGGGGGATTGGGATTTAGGAATCAGTGCGCTCCTCATGAAAATTCATCAATGCATCAATTTGAATTCTGTTGTGCCAAATAATAACTAGGAGAGCACACAGACTCCACCCAGGCAGATCAGCCCCCCCCCCCTCCTGAAACACAAGCATGTGTCCCCTTCCACTGATCATCACCAAACTTTTATCACTCGTTCCTTGTGCCTGTCCCAATATCAGCCAAATCTGTCCATAACTTTTTGAGTTATCTTGCTAACAGTCAAACACAGACAGATAAACACTGGTAAAAACACAGTGAAGAGCAACTTACCTGTGGCAGAATGTGTTTGGTTTGATGACTTTCATAGAAATGTGGAGTAATTACTCCACCAAGGAATGGTGGACTTATAATTTGGCTGCTGTTTATCTGTTTGTTTGTTTGTTAGCAATGGATGGAGTGGCTGAAATTCTCAGGAAACGATACCGACACAAGGAATAAAGGATTATATTTTGGCGGTGATCGGTGGAGATGTGCATTTGTGTGGTGGGGGGTTATTTAATTTGGTTGGTAAGAGCAGTTCACTGGTCGCAGAAGTGAAAGTGAAACCTATTGCTCATTTAGTGGTGGGGGCTGATCTGCCTTAGCGCTGTCTGAGTTCAACCATAATGCAATTTGGATCACATTAATTTGAATCTCATAAACTCAAAATAAAGCTTAAAGGCCTTCATTAGTCTACAGAGATAATTTTTGTCTGAATGTGCAGGGTTTTATGTTGGTGTCCAGAAGTCTTAAGTACATAATGCAGAGTCTTAGGGTCCTTCTGCAAGAAAATTCTACATGTTTCAATGACGCTTGTAGAATTGTCCACCTTTTTTTATGATCACACAAACAGAAAAGCATTCCAAACATACAAAATGTATTAAAAAGACAATTTAAAGTGTTCAGGAGATCAACTACAACAACTGTGTGTGGGAAAGATTTTTTTTTTTTTTTTTTAGTTAATAGGTTGGTTTCATTTGACGTCACAATGTTATAGTCAACGTGCAATTTTCAGATAAAGGGTAGAGAGTAAAGCTGAGTGAGTTTTCTGTTGGGAAATACCTATGTTTTGTGCAGTTTACGGCTGCGCCAATCGTCCAAAGATTACCACTCACAAAGGTGAGAACTGGAAAAAGCTCAGAAAAACACGGTAAAAAGTGGATTTTAAATCTGCGTCTGGAGGAGCGGTGTCTGCTAATGCTAATGCTAATGCCTGTATCTGCAGCCACTTTGTCAGAGGTATTTTCCAAAGCTAACTTCTTTTGTGGGGGTGCTATATATCATTAGGTTGTGGTTAAATACTCATTTACACTGTTGTAATATGGTTTCCCTCGACACATCAGTATGCATTGCATGTTTGTTGACATTAGTCGCTATTGCTAGCGGCTAGCAGCAACTAATGTAAACAAACATGCAATACATGTTGACGTCACATCTTTACAAATAAAACACTCACCCTGGCAAAGACCAAATGATAATTCTTGGTGAGCCTTTTGGTACCCAGGTCGTGGACCCCCACCCGCTGATAAAAAAGTTCTATGCCTTCAAACTTTTCTACACTTTTATCTGCTGCTGGTGTAGTAGGATGTCTGCAGCACCAGGTAGTTAGTAATATCCACAGCCTCGATTGTTGGCAAATCTTTGGGTTCTGTCGAAAACTCATTAATTTTCATAAGATACGGGTCACGTCCAATGCATTTTTAACTAACTGTATGTATCTCTGTTTCCACACTGGACCTAAATCGATAAAATAAACACAATCCCTATCTATCAGAGGTACTTAAATTAGTGTGCGTGCATTGAAGTAATCAGTAGAGTCCAGAGTTTCAGGCATGTCCGTTAAAGTGTCTGACAGCAGCTGGCTGGTACCTCTCCTTCTTACAGCATGGGTGTAATAGTGTCTGGCTTAAGGAGGTGTCAGAGTGCTCTAGAGGGGGTTGGAGGGTCTGTCCAATATAGCTGTTAGCTTAGCTGCATACGTCCTCCAGTGTCCAGAGAGCAGCCCAGGACAAAGCCAGCCCTCCTGACTAGCCTGTCTAGTCTCTCTCTGCCCCAGGCTGAGATGCTGCCTGACCAACAAAGTGTCCCATGCCCTCACCTGCTCTTCTGTTGTGGAGTTGTAATCATTTAGCACTTATTATCTAATTTTTACCTCTGCCAAAGAGGTTATGTTTTTGCTACCATTGGTTTGTGGACAACATAACTCGAGTGGAGGTCTGTGCTCTGAGTGGTTTTTTTTTTTTTTTGTATCAGTCATTTATTTATTATTAAATATTTGCACCTGTTGTATGTGCAAAAGTCTAAGGTCACCATTAGATTTGTTGTTTCAATATTACTCTCTATAGTTTCTGTATAAATATACAGCAAATATGTGCATTAAAATGTAAAGTTTTGGGGGAAACAAAAATACAAAACATGTATTTTACATGACCTCCTGTTGCACCTATCAGGTCTTACTTTTGTTCAAACAAGATGAGGTATAGTGCAATTGTTTTCTTGTGTTTTATGCTAGGTGTCATTCAACACCTGTCTGTGATGGTTTGGGCTACATCTCACTAAATGAGATGTATATATGTGTGTGTATATATATATATATATATATATATATGTATGTATATGTGTGTGTGTGTGTGTATTCCCCCCCCACCAAGTACTATTCTTAGCAGCCTCATAAAGGGGGAGAAGAATAAAGAAATAGGAGGAAAATTAACAGAAAAGTGTGAATAGGGAAGTGAGAATAGAAGAAAAGGGAAACTAGGGTAAAGGAAGTAAAGGGGTAAGAGAACAGGAAGAAAGGGGGGGAATGGTGGAAAGGGGAAAATGGGGAAGGAGAAAGGAAAAATTACTTCAATGTTGTGTTCTATTTGGACAGTTGTTCTTGGGTTTGACTTTTGCATTGTGTTTTTTGTTTTGTTTAACATATAGCGCTGAGGTAATGGCAATGGTGGCTAAATAAGCTTCGGCTTCAGTCCTAAACCTTTTCGGTCAAGCAATGTATTTATCATGTGTGAAAATGTGTCTTACCTGCCTTGTGCTCGTGCCTTGTTTTGTATTATAACCGAAAAAAAAAAATAATGCTGGCAATAGTCTATGGAAGCCTCTTTTTGTGTGTTTTCAATACCGTGCTTATACATTATTTACTGTATTTTCTCCTAGTATCTGAAGAATGGAGACTAAGAATTACATTTATATGCACAACTGATATATCACCTGTCAGTGATACACAAGACTGGAAAAAAATGTGCTAATTAGCCAGAGGGTATCCATTGCATCTTCAACACTTGTATAATAAGCAAAATATTCCCCCTTTAATAATGTCACCTTTGGTGCCACCTGGGGCCATTACAATCACTTTTATATGGAGTGACATTTCTGTTTCTTTCTTCATCAATAAAATAGAATAGATTTGTAATCAAGTCTTTAGGTTTGCAGCAGAAAGCATGGTGGTGCAGAAAGTTTTCTCTCCTGCTTTTCAGATGCATTAAAACTCAACTATTACTTAACACAAAATAAACAATAAGCGCTAACTATGAAGAGTCATACAAGAGTACCCCACCATATGGAGCGGCCATGGCTCAGTTGGTAGAGCGGGTCGTCAAGTAACTGAAGGAGTGGTGGTTTGAATCCCGCTCTTTCCTAGTCAGTCCATTGTGCCCTTGGGCAAGACACCTCACCCTCCTTGCTTCCAGTGCCGCTCACACTGGTGTATGAATGTTTGGTGGTGGGGGGTCGTAGGTGCAAAATGGCTGCTACTCCTCTGTCAGTCTGCACCAGGGCAGCTGTGGCTACATATCGTCAGCTTCATACTATAATTGCCTAAGTAATTTTTTTGTATTTTCGGAAGACGAGAAAAAACACATTTTCTAAAAGTCACATCCATATTTTTTATTGATTTTTTTTTTCACAGAACATTAAAGTAGATGAGAAGAAAAGTATGAAAAAATAACAAAACCCAACATCATTTGTTTTATGAAATAAAATTGACTTAGGCGGATTATGCAGTTTTGCATTTTGCATTTTTTCTGCCATTTTGCATACATTCAAACTGCCCAAGTCATACAGCTGGTAGCAAAACTGCCTAAGTCAAATGAATGACTTGGGTAGGTATGTTTTTGCACTTGTTTTTTTTTTTATTTTTTTTTTTTTTTATGAGTGTTCTGAATGGTCAATGACGTAGGCAGAAAAACAGGATGATGCAGCAGTGGTGGGGGAGTAAAGTTAGGCAAAAATCTCAATTTGACCAAAAATTGACTTAGGTAATTATGGTATAAGGCTAAGGATATGTAGTTTACCACCACAAGAGTGCACAGGTGAGAGTGAATGAATAACAGGTCACTAATGCGAAGCGCTTTGAGTGGCCAAAAAAGTGCTATATAAATCCAATCCATTATTATTATTATTGTTATAGCTTGTTGAATGCTAAATGAAAGCACCCCAAACCACTTCAGCAACTACTGCAGACTCTTTCACTAACGAAGTTGGGAACCTTAAAGATGTGAAAAAGAAATGTAGTAGCTTCTATCTCCGTTGTATTTTATGCAAAGCCTCTGATTAGTGTTTACATTGTCGTCTCTCTCCATTGTCTTTGTCAGGTTACTTATGGCTCATTTGACTACACATCTCTTCTATACCTGTCGGACTATGGCTCTGATTTTACCGGAGGGAGATTTATCTTCATCGATGAAAATGGAAACCGTACAGTGGAACCCCGGGCAGGTATTATAAAATGACAAGATTACAGTCCAGACAACCTTGACTTTGTCTCAGTAAGCCTATAAAACACCACACTTACGGAAAGACATGCAAGTTAGAGACTGGACTTTATTATCCCAGCTGTTGCTTAAAATGGTTGTTGCCTTTCCATATGGACTGGGAAATAATGGTGGTTGTTTAGTGCTCTTAAAGAGGAGCAAAGCAAGTGTCATCCTCTGTAAGTATATAATGGGCAACATAGATTCAGTTCAGTTTTATTTCGAGTACAAAATAATAATCAAAACAACAATGAAATAGTCAACGTTTCTTTTTTCTTGTGCTCGAAAAGGAGTGGAAAGAAGTAAAACGTATAAACTCCCACCCCCTTTTACAAACTAAAATTCAAATATACTGCGTTAACACACAATATACTTTATGTCCTTTTTTATCATTACCACAAAAACATCCATAACCATTTATATACCTGTACGTACTAACTTAAAAATGTATTGTGTTTCAGTTAAAGGAGTCAATCTCTGGAATAACTGTAGTGAAGAACTGAAAACCTGCAAATCAGTACAAAAATTTAAACAGGTTTTTGTAAACCACATTCTAAGTGGATACAGGAAAGAAATGTAAATATGAATTTCTAGCAAGGAACAGGTTTCCCTTTTTCTGTTGTGCTTTCTGTGCGCTATATGTGTATGTATGTATGTATGTGTGTATGTATGTGTGTGTATGTATATGTGTGTATATATGTGTATATATGTGTATATATATATATATATATATATATATATATATGTGTATGTGTATGTATATATATGTGTATATATGTATGTATATATGTGCATATATATATATATATATATATATATATATATATATATATATATATATATATATATATATATATATATATATATATATATATATATATATATGCTCTGACTGAGTAATACAAAGGGGTAGGACTAGACAAGTTTTGTTAACTTCATCCTACAACCTTTCGAACAAGGTATAATTATTTAGGATACTAAAGAGGTGTTTTTTTAACTTCTGCTTAAATACTTTGTATGTTTTACTTATTTTATTTTACCTGTTCGAATAAACAAATAAATTAAATTAAATGAATATACACATTATTTATAATTCACTTCATATAATCTGATATGATCAACTAAAGGCAAGGCAAATTTATTTGTATAGCACATTTCATGTACAGGACAATTCAAGGTGCTTTACACAAAAACAGAAACGGAACAGAAGAAAATTAAAATGATAAAGATGCATTAAAAGACAATTAAAATCAAGACATAAAAACATTTTAAACAAATAAGAATCTAAGTAAAAAAAAAAAAGTGCTAGGATTGGTAAAGCATTAGTTTGTGGTGAAAATACATTCACTTTCACCACAAAACAATTACATAAACAATAATTAATAGATATGATCCATAGATATATCCTAACCATGATAGTTTTACTGCAATATAAGATTCATTCACCTTTTCTTCTACCTTTATAACCATATATTCAGCTACTCAGATAATATTCTATATTTAGTTATTATACTTGTTTTTATACATCCTTTTGAATACACAAATTGAAGACGGTAAAAGTAGAGGATTAGGTGCATCCGATGTAACGCATTCTTTCCACACATATTACTGACAACATCTCTTGGTTCACATCACACAAGCAACTGTTTAAAAAAGAAAAAGGAGAAGAAAAAAAAAGCATTTCGATTTCCTAAAATTACTCAGGAAAAATGAACTGTCACAAAAGACACTAGTTTCCTTCTACAGATCAATAATTGAGAGCATCCTGTCATATGGCATTTCTGTGTGGTTTGCAGGATGCGCCGCTGCAGACAAAAAGACATTACAAAAAAAAATAAAAAAAATCATCAAAACAGCAGAGACAATCATCGGTCGCCTCCCTCACCTCTTTATCAGACCTCACAAACTGCCGCATCCTTTCAAGAGCCAGTACCATCATTAAGGACAATTGTCAACCCGGCCATCGTGTGTTTCAACTGCCGTCTGGCAAATGTTACAGGTTCATCAAATCCACAACATCCAGATTCCAAAACAGCTTCTTTCCATATGCCATAACACACTTAAAACAAACACAGATTAATTGGTTCCATAAGTGGTTTTGATACCGTGAGTTTATTGTAAATAGTCGTATATATGTCGTAAATATGTCAAAGGCCTGATTCGTTCCAAGGTCCCCCAATACTACCCTTCAAACTCTTTAACAAATATAAAAGTATACACATTTTGTATGAAATATCAGTTAAAAGTAAAAGAAAATTTAGATTTTTTTTAATGCAATTTATTGGTCTCAGTGGGTAAATGTGTCTTCAATCAATCAATCAATCAAATTTTATTTATATCGCACCTTACAACACCAAAATGGTTCACAAGGTGCTTTCCAAAATGAGATAAAAACAAGTAACAATTCTAAAACAAGTTAATAGTAACAACATAAATCAGACATGGACAGTCGGCTACATGTCAAACGCTCGCCTAAATAAAGACGTCTTTCGCTTTTAAGTCTAAAGGCGAAAGTCTTCACTGACTGAACATTCAACATTAAACCATTAAAATGAACGAGGCATGCAAATAATTACCATATCATTGCGGGTGTTTTAATTGTCACTTTCACCTTCAACACTGGTTGTTCACAGACATTTGATAAAATATCGACGGTTGCCTTTAACGACTTTTTAAAATCTTCTTAAAATGCACAAGCCATGTGTTGTCAAAGTGGGCGGTAGTACGACTCGTGAACATTTCTTCGGGTTTTTTTTTTTTTTCTCACAAATTTAGAAAGTTCATGAAATTTCGCCAGCATGTCTTTTATTGGTGCTGATGGAATGATGGCTGCCTCGTTTTTTTTTATCATCTACTCTTTCACTTTCATTCATAACGCAACCTGCTTCTTTTTTCATTCGCACCGGGAATCACTTTCTTTGGCTTGTGATCAATAACGATTACGTACTGTAATAAAGGTTTGCATTGGTAAAAATTAATTAATTAATACTTTTTATATAATTATTAAGCAAGCATATTTAACTCTACTCAAATCATATTTATAGCCTAAGCGGTTGGTTAAGATATACCTCTTAGATCATAGGTGTCAAACTCCAGTCCTCGAGGGCCGTTGTCCTGCATGTTTTAAATATTTCCCTCTTCCATGTGATTCAGTTTAACCCTTTAACTCCTGAGAACTAACAAAATAATTGGTAACATGAGCAAAGTAAGACACAAATGGCAGAAAATCAAAGAAAAATACTAAAATAAAAAATAAACAGAATGTAGAAAAATAAACAAAATGAGCAACAAAAACAAAAAAATGACAAATATTGTGTAAAATTTAGAAAAAAAAATTACGAAAGAAGAAAATTAGTATTGAAATTTGGTCCCAGCAGTTTTAATTTTGCCTTTCAAAAAAGGTTTAAATAAAATGAAAAAAAATTCTTGCTTTTTGACATTTTTTCCATGCACAAAACTAAAAGGAAAACGGTTGAATTTTTCTGACTATTTAAACAAAATAATCCATTCAGAATGCATCATCCCTGACACATAAAGAGTTAATAATCAGCTCCTCATCAGACTGATAATGATGCAATGGCCTCCAGGTGTAATGGAAGAGGGAAACATCTAAAACATGCAGGACACCGGCCCTCGAGGACCACACTTTGACACCCCTGTCTTAGAGTCTTCTCATTGTCTTTTCATTATTTTAATATCACAATCAGTTACAGTATTACAAAATATTTCAGCATAAAATTTAATTAATTAATTTTTTCTTACTTCTGCAGGACGTGTGTCTTTCTTCTCCTCTGGTTCAGAAAACCTCCACCGTGTTGAGAAAGTGTCCTGGGGGACGAGGTATGCGATCACCGTGTCCTTCACCTGTGATCCTACCCACGCCATCTCGGACCCGTCTTTTTCCTGATTAGCCTCCACCAGCTCCAACAAGCCCTGGAACGGCACAATCGATTAAGCCCATATTTGTGTTTTACGTAGGTTTTTAATATTACTTACTTATCATGTGGGCAGCTGAAGGAAAAATTACTTCTTGACTAAAACATGTTGGGACAGACCAAAGGAGGATAGTTTTATGAGATACCTGCTGCTTCTTGGGTTTGTGATGCTTCTTGAGAAAGAGGAGGGGTGGGGGGGTGGGGGGTGGGGGCATGTGACTCAAGCGTCTGTGACGAACACTGGCCAGTTCCAGCCCACACAGGTCTACAACTCAGGAGGCGCTTTCTTCTAAGAAGAACCCTCTCCAACCATGCGTGTACTTTCATATGTACTTCGGTGTGGTTACTGTGGATGAGTACTCCGCTAAGGAACAGTGGAGTTATGTTTTAAAATAAAATACTGACAGAACCTGAAAAGAAATGTGTGATTTTCTGTGCACTTATATTAACATGAGTGGGGTTTTTTTTTGTTTTGTTTTCCATCTGCTGATATAATACCATTAGTCTTTAGTCCAGTTGTACCTATTCTTCTTCACACTAAAGAAATTGCTCGACTGATCAAACAGTATCATCTGTTGACAAGTTGTCCAGCTTGCTTTTCTTATTTTCCACTCAGAACTAATCACTGCCTCCATCTCTGCTTTGCTCAAGGGATTCTGCCGTGTTGAACCTAGAGTCGTGTGTGTGTGTGTGTGTGTGCGTGCGCGTGTCATGGAAAACAATGATTTCGACCATGTTAAGTAGTAGAAGCAGCAGCAGCAGTAGTAGTAACAGTAGTAGCAGTTGCAGTAGCAGCAGTAGTACTAGTAGTAGTTGCAGTAGCAGTAGTAGTAGTAGTAACAGTAGTAGTAACAGTAGTAGTAACAGTAGCAGTAGTAGCAGTAGTAGTAGTAGTAGCAGTGCAGTAGTAGTAGTAACAGTAGTAGTAACAGTAGCAGTAGTAGTAGTAGTAGTAGTAGCAGTTGCAGTAGCAGTAGCAGTAGCAGTAGTAGTAACAGTAGTAGTAGTAACAGTAGTAGTAACAGTAGCAGTAGTAGTAGTAGTAGTAGTAGCAGTTGCAGTAGCAGTAGCAGTAGTAGTAGTAGTAACGGTAGCAATAGCAGTAGTAGTAGTAGTAGTAACAGTAGTAGTAACAGTAGCAGTAGTAGCAGTAGTAGTAGTAGTAGCAGTTGCAGTAGCAGTAGCAGTAGTAGTAGTAGTAGTAGTAACAGTAGCAGCAGTAGTAGTAACAGTAGTAGTAGTAGTATAAGCAGTCTAAAATTTAGAGATACATTAAAAAATGTACATGACTGTATGTACTACTCTTACAAATACAACTATTACGATGGATATACTACTAGTACAACAGGTTGTTTATATAATAAACACTATCATTATTATATATTGATGAGTGAGTGATGAAGATAAAGACAGGTCCAATATGACCCATAGAAGACCAGTGAGGATTTGGGGAAACTGTGAGGGGCAATAAAACACAGACTCTAGGAAAGAATAACATGTATTTGATAAAAAAAAACAAAAAACAAACATTTGTCATTAAAAATAAGCTGTTTTATTAACCTTTATTATTTATAAACCAGACTGTGTAGTTTTGACACCCCTGTATTTATACCCTTTTCCTCTGAACACATGTTCCTTAATGTTCCTTTTCTTTTGTTTTCTGTTCCCTGTTTTAAAAGAGTAAATGTATAATAAACCCAATCTGAAAACTTCGATTTTGGGGTCAGACCACCATAACAGACTCTGCCTACAACAGTAGTCTCATCATGTTCCAGAAAACTAAATAAAGCTACACTTATTGCAGCAAACTTTGTACAAGGACTGCACATTTTCTTCAACAAAGCAAAGCCTTGCCCTATTCTGCCGGCAGCTACTTTAAATATTCTCCTCTGTAGATTCATGTGAGGGAAAAAGTGCATTGATAATGACACTGCCCAGTAACAAGTACCTCCACTGTAAATATTTAAATGTGTTATTGTAGCTGAAATGTAATTGAACAAATTGGGGTTATTTGACTGATTGAACAATGCTTAATTCAATTCAATCATACACACTGTACCTTTAAATATAAGTTCTGCACTGAACAGCACAATGACTACCAGTGCCTTTTGTTCCTATAATGTGCTAACGCAGGGGTTTTCAAAGTTTGGGATAGTGAACCTTCCCTGAAAGAACCCAAAAGCAGCTGCGCCCCCCTGCTCCATTTTTTTTTTTATCTTAATTTTTTTTTCTTTTATATATATATATATATATATATATATATATATATATATATATATATATATATATATATATGACCAGGTAGCGGGCATACTGTACAGGAACATCTGTAAAGAGTATGGACTGGAGGTCCCAGGGTCAAGATGGGAGAACCCCCCAAAGGTGACAGAGAACAAACAGGTCAAGATCCTGTGGGACTTCCAGATCCAGACTGACAAGATGGTGATGGCCGATCAGCCTGACATAGTGGTGGTGGATAAACATGAGAAGACAGTGGTGGTGATAGATGTAGCAGTCCCCAGTGATAGCAACATCAGAAAGAAAGAACATGAGAAGTTTGAGAAATACCAAGGGCTGAAAGAGGAGTTAGAGAAAATGTGGAGTGTGAAGGCAACAGTGGTACCAGTAGTGATCGGAGCATTAGGGGCAGTGACCCCCAAGCTGGGAGAATGGCTCCAGCAGATACCAGGAACAACATCAGAGATCTCTGTACAAAAGAGCGCATTGCTAGGAACAGCTAAGATCCTGCGCAGAACCCTCAGGCTCCCAGACCTCTGGTAGAGGACCTGAGTCTGAAGGAGACACCGCCCACGTGGGGCGATAGGAACATTTATATATATATATTTTTATTTATTTATTTATTTATTTTTTAATTAATTTTTTTTAAAGAGCTTGATCTTCATATATAAATGTGCTTAAATATCTTTTCAAAAACACATCAACATCTTTGTGTGTTTTTACTATTTTTTAAACAAATAATAATCACAATAATAATAATAATAATACATTTTGTTTGTATAGTAATTTTCATGACACTCAAAGACACTTTACATCCAGTACAATAAAATCCAACTACAATAAAAAAAACAATGAAAAACAAATCATTACATTTTAACATTTGTGTATGCTTCTTAACATCTCTTTAACACATCTTAATATTTTTGTGTTTTTCGACATATTTTAAACTACGTTTTTACATTTATGTATGTTTATAACATTCTCCCCTCATATTTTAATGTCCTTGTGTTTTTACCTTTAAAAATGTTAATATCTGTGTGTGTATATGTATCAGAGGTATTCAAAGTACTCACATTCTGTACTTAAGTAGAAGTACAGCTACTTGTGTGAAAAAATACTCTGGTAAAAGTAGAAGTACTAATTAATCTCTTCTACTTAAGTAAAAAAGTACAACATCTCAATTGTAATAAAGTACAAAAGTAAAAAGGAAAACTGCTTTTGTGTTGTCATGAACACAATAATACTTCAGAAAATAAAATCAGTAAAGTTTCAAAAGTATCTTTAAAAGTGAGTTACTGTGTAGATAATGTGTTTGATGGAGTCACAGTTACTCAGTTTTGTGGATATGCACAGGAAATTTAGGAAAAATGGGGCAAAAGTCATAATTGAGATAAAAAGTCATGAGATTATTTCTAACTTTTAGAAATATGAGATAAAAATGCATAATTTTAAGATAAAAAACAATCAAAATTATGAGATAATAGTAATATAACTATAAAATATAAAGTCAGTTTCTTTCCTCCACTGATTTTCTCTCTGAAGTGACAGGTTTTTCATAGTATCATATTAGTTTAGTTTGTAAAAGTAATGAGTCTATTCTGAGAATGTAAAGAGTATAAAGTACAAAGTTGCCAGTTACCCCTCTATCTATCTATCTATCTATCTATCTATCTATCTATCTATCTATCTATCTATCTATCTATCTATCTATCTATCTATCTATCTATCTATCTATCTATCTATCTATCTATCTATCTATCTATCTATCTATCTATCTATCTATCTATCTATCTATCTATCTATCTATCTATCTATCTATCTATCTATCTATCTATCTATCTATCTATCTATCTATCTATCTATCTATCTATCTATCTATCTATCTATCTATCTATCTATCTATCTGTCTGTCTGTCTTTTTACACATCTTACATGTGTGTGTTAACAGTTTTTAAATACATTGTGTGTGTGTGTGTGTTTTTAATGTCAGTTTTAACACATCTTATCATTTTCTCTTCAGGTGTGACTTTGCTCTTCACATATTCTGCACTTGGCTAACCACATGTTTCTTTTTCATTTTCAGGTTGTTGTTTTTTTTTTTCTCATATTGCACCTCCCCTAAAGCCCCCTGGTGCTTGTTTAGTTTGTAAAAGTAATGAGTCTATTCTGAGAATGTAAAGAGTATAAAGTAAAGATATTTTTATTAAAATGTAGGAAGTAAAAGTAAAAAGTTGCCGGAAAAATAAATACTTAAGTAAAGTACAGATACATAAAAAATATATATATACTTAAGTACAGTAATGAAGTATTTTTACTTAGTTACTTTACATCTCTGGTGATGTGTAGGGTTTGGGTCACATGGGCATGAAGATGACCCCCACAAAATTATATAGGGAGGTGAGTCACCTGGACGATGCACATTTTTATCATTGTGTGTGTGTGTGTGTGTGTGTGTGTAACATGAAGCCGCCTTAAAGCTGTATAATTAAATATCATTAAATTTACCTGGACTAAACATGTGCTTCTTGGAAAATGCTGTAATGCGTCACAAATAGGCAGGATCCAAACTAGCCTACCTCACAAGCAACTTATAAAAGGATCAGAAGGTTACTATGACAGTGATCTGGCCGAACCACAGTGTGTGGGAGTCCATATGTGTACTGCACAGTGTTTGAACGATCGTTCACAAACGATATTATATTTTTGACGAATGTGATCGACTCGTTCACTTTTGTCAAATGAACGGGAAGTTGTGAACGCGGTTATTCTGGCATTTATTGAACTGCGCTCTTATTTAGTTCACATTTTGTTCTTATCACGTTGTAATTATTGAGTCCTATAAGGAATAAAATGGGATCAAAACACAGTATTATCATAGATGTCATTTTTGTGTTATTCTGAACTAATGTTGGCAACATAATGTTGTGGAATAGAGAGAGAGAGGGGGGGGGGATGCAGAGAGTTTTTGGGAGCGGAGAAAAAGAGTTAAATATACAGAGTGTGACCGGTGACTGGAGCAGGTGTTGTCCTGTTCTTGTAAATAAACATTGAAAACGAAACTCACTGAAACCGCTCCTTGTGTTCTAAGAACCTGCAGAGGGAAGTTAACCCCGGGAGCAGGACGGCATTTTCCCCTGATTTCCTGACTATGGTCAGGATAACGTCAGGAACGGTTAATAATAAGTTTTACAATAATAACACAAAAAAAGAACGAAAAGGTTCATTTTGGGATCCATGAACTTCTAGTTCATAATTTAGAAGAATGAACGATGAACTGAACTAATTCATATTGAGTAACTTGAACTGAACTTTGAACTAGTTCCTAATTAAGGTGAACTTTCCCAACACTGATGCTGCAGAATGTTTGAAAGTTCTGCCGCTGGAGTGAGTTCTACAGACACTGATTGTGTGTGTTTGGGGAAGCATCTTTTTCAGGTCTGGTGGGAATGTGTAGCTCAGAGAAACAGTGTCCACCTGATGTCTGTGGAGTCGTGATGGGACGTTCAGCTTCTTATTTATTCGCACCAATGTTTTTTTTTTTTTTTTACCCCACCCCCTGACGGTGAGACGGGTATTGTGTTATCGTCGGTTTGTTTGTTGTTTGTTCGTAAAGAGGTTTATGCCAAAAAAACAAAACAAAAAAAACTACAGGACCAATTACCATGACATTTTTAGTAAAGGTGTGAGGTCGTCCAGAGCAGATCCTATTAAATTGCCAATGAATTATAAGTTATGTTGTGTATTTTAAGGATGTGCTTCATGTGATTGCACATACAAATGTTCTAACAAATGTCATTCCATGGTTATCCATGATACAATCAATAGTTTCTAACTCTGAAAAAAAAGAAAATGAGTAAAATTATAAAAACATTAAAATCAATTTTTGCTTAATTATTAAGAACTACTATAAAGATGAAAACTTGCATTTTCATTATTATTACATGAACATATTTCAATAACACATCGTCCAACATTAACACTGTTGTTCCTCATTCACAGGTTTTTATTCAGGAACCAGATCATATTTTCTTTTTGGTTTTGCTGCTCAGAACCTCCTGCCTTTGAAAACACTCTCTGGTGCTCTGACCCATGACGCACTTAACCAGGCGGAAGAAAAAGTAGTCCCAACCACCTGTCATTTAGACCAGTGTTTCCCTACCTTTTTGAGCAACAGCACATATTTTACATTAGAAACATCACAAGGGACACTACAGAAGAAAGTATATTTATTAAAATATAATGCGAATGATTTACTTGATTTACTTATTCAGTGCAAAACCCGTTAATTAGTTAAACACAAAGCTGACATTCTTACAGGAATTTAAGAGTGGATCAATGGTGTGTGCTGTTGTATAAAAGTACTCACATTATGTACTTAAGTAGAAGTACAGCTACTGGTGTGAAAAAAATACTCTGGTAAAAGTAGAAGTACTGATTCAACTCCTTACTTAAGTAAAAGAAGAAAAGCACAATTTCACAAGTACTTGTGAAAGTACAAAAGTCAATTTTTTTTGCAATGAACACAATAATACTGAAAATTTTCAAAAGTATCTAAAATAAAGCATTTAAAAGTGAGTTACTATGTAGATAATGTGTTTGATAGGGTCACAATAGAAAATTTAGGTAAAAAATGGGGAAAAAATTCACAATTGAGATAAAAAGTCATGAGATTAAAAAAAAAACATACAAATAAGATTTAAAAAATTCATAAATTTAAGAGAAAAAGTCAAAATTGTGAGATAAAATGTAAAAATTGTGAAATACAAAGGTAAAATTACGAGATAAAAAGTTTAAATTGTGAGATAATAGTCATATAACTATAATATATAAAGTCCCAGTTTCTCTCCTCCACTTATTTTTCTGTTTAGTTTGAAAAAGTAATGAGTCTATTGTGAGAATGTAAAGAGTATAAAGTACAGATATTTATGAAAAAATGTAGGGAGTAAAAGTAAAAAGTTGCCAGAAAAACAAATACTCAAGTAAAGTACAGATACTTACAAAATCTACTTAAGTACAGTAATGAAGTACTTATACTTAGTTATTTAGTATGTAGGCTGTGTCTGTAATCACTGCTCACTTCCAGTATCAATAAAGTGAAATTACATCATTTTTCACAGCACATTGGATGATGTTTCACGGCACACTGGTTGGGAAACACTGATTTAGATAACATCTCAATAAGATGAGAGAAAAAAATGGCAGCATTTACATTTTTTTTTATCCTTGTATATGCAAAAAGACAAGTTCTGATTCTTCTGAATAGTTTAGTTACTTTTCACCGTGTTCCTGTCAAGGATAGACTTGATCTTAAATAACTTAAGTATCAAAAGTATCAATACTTAGAATTGATAATCGATTTTAGAGCAGAAAGATTCAGTATTGAAGGTTTGGGTCCGCACATCACTATTTCACAGATTTTTTTATTTAAAAACAGGATGTTCTGAACTGTGCTGGGTTTCAGCGTGGTTGACATAACTTCAATAACCTTTTAAGAAAATCCTCTCACAGGGAACAGAGGAAGCTGGTGTGTATAAGAAGTTAATCTGCAGCTTGTAAAGGTGCAGGTATAACACCTTGTGGGTGACCCAGTACTTCAGTGGGTCTTGTATTCGTGGAATGTGGGGTTCCTTTAAGACTTAAGCAATTCCACAGTAAAAATAAATAAATAAATAAGCAACGAAATGAACAAAAACTGCCAAAGTGATCAGTAAAATGAACAAAAATGAATATTAAACCAACAAAATAATATGTAACATGTACAAAGTAAGACACTAACAGAACACAATAGAAGAAAAATAACGATATAAAATTTTAAAAAAGGAGAAAAAATAAGCAACAACATCAACAGAAACTAATAAATATTCACATAATAACAAATAATACGAGAAAAAAAAATCAATGAAGTAAAAAAATAAATAAATGACTAGTGTTGTAATTTGGTTCCAGTAGTTTTAGTTTGTACATCAGTTCCATGATCAAAATTCTCAGTAAAATAAACTTGGAATTTTTCAGAATTTTTAAAAAAAAATAAATAAATAAACAGAAATAATTAAATATACATAGTTTATATCCATTGACATTTACAAATAAATAATTATATTAAGGATATTGATCCACGTTTCAGTTTGATGAGGCAACGAAAACTGATCTAGAATTCTGTTTCTGAGCTTGTGATTAGGTGGGCACAGCTGTCAATCAGGGTGGGCCCTGTCTGCCCATAGGTCCGCCCCTGCCTGGAAAGTAATTATTAGCCCAAGACACAAATGTTACAGTGGACAGTGCACACCTGACGTTTTAGTCTTTTCAACTTTTCAAATAATGTCTGTTTACTTCTACCACCGTTTTCAAGCACATCATGAGTGGAAGGTAAGGGCGTCACAGCCATTTAAAATGTGGGGGTGGTCTAGGTTGTGGCACATGAGCAACATTTTTGGAGTCTATCATCGGAAAATTAACGAACAATTATCCATTAATGATTAAATGTTTTATATTAAAAAAGTAATATATGGCCGATAATAATAATAATAATGATAATAATAATAATAATAATAATAATAATAATAATAATAATAATAATAATAATAATAATAATAATAAATTTTCTCCCTCAAACATTAATTCAATTCATAAGTCAAAATTATGACATAAAAAGGATTTAAAAAATCAGACACTGATTTTACAGACACTGTTCCACTTTTTTCTTACAAAAATGTTTTGTCCATGTCAGGGGAGATGACTAAAAATATGTTCCTCAGGGGGAACATCACTGAAAAAAGTTCTAGAACCACTGTCTTAGGGTAAATGTCACAGAACAAGACATAGTTTATTTAACTTAGTTTAACAACAGTAACATTTCTCATTACTTACTGGTTAATGACTGTTTGTTAACACCATGAAGAAGAACTGTTTACATTTCGCCTGGCGAACTGCGGTGCGCGTTATTTATATATGCTGTTGTACCGCTCGGGCGGGTAAACAGTTTAAACCAGTGGTCCCCAACCCCCAGGCCGCTGACCGGTACCGGTCCGTGGATCAATTGGTACCGAGCCACCGGCCGCCGAATAATTACTTCCTTGTGCGGTCCTTCGGGTCAAAGTGACCCGGTGGCTAAAAAATTTACCTTTTTATACGTACTGTATGGTGCCATTGCTTACTACTGAAAACAGTAAAATATCCTTGGGGGGTGGGGTGATGAGTCTATGGAACTGAGCTTTGGAATCTGGCTCTTTAAGACCCAATTGTAGGACACAGCCAGTGTGCCATTTACGAAGGACTACACAAGGGTTAATTACTTATATCTCTTGTATTTATTATCTGAGTCTGAACAATATTTTATTTTGAAAAATTATAAAAAAATGATAAAATATTTTGAAAAAACCAGATTCTGTCGGTTACATCTCTGTCACTTGAATGCCAAAAATGTGACCCACATGTTAACAAAATAACTAAAACACAGACGTCTTTGGAAAGTTTATTTTCGAAGAGGAAAAGGCGACTTCCAAGAAAATGAAAGATACCAGGAGTTGGACTTGAACTATGGATTTATCGTGACAGGATATTCCCACAGATTGAGACCCCTCCCCAGGTCCATGATAAAATTGTCAAACGTTGACCGGTCCGCGGTAATAAAAAGGTTGGGGACCACAGCCTTGCAATTTGTTTGGCGTGATTGGTCCCAACAGTAACTGTTTATCCTGAAATAAAAAGTAGGTGAGACCAACTCTGCGTCCGTTTCCTGGATCCAGTAACGATACAATATATAAACTCAGGAAAAAGTGTATGGGTATGAAATCATCTGGGTGGAGAAGTGGGGATGTCACAACACCCCCATCCCCCACAGGTGCGACGCCTATGGTAGAAGGAATGAAATAACGCCAAAATTGTATCATCTCTGATTGTGCAGGCGTTCACAGAAAAAGGGATTTTCCATCTCATTTTAATTATCTAGAGAAAAAACCCAGTGTTGCTGCAGTGCGTTCGTAAACACATGCAAATACCACGCTGCTGTTAATGACTGTTGATGTATGGTGGTGAATGACTGCTGGACACTTTCCACTATGACTTAATCAGCATGTATCCTAATGCACACTCTGTGAGTTATAGAAAATAAAGATAGTTTACTGTACTTTAATACAGAAAACACACACGAAAATGTAACCAAAGGTTTGTGCCAAAATTCCAAACTCTGCAAAAAGAAGAAGTAGAAGAATGAGTTACACAACGACACACCTCAAGTCTATCCAAAGTGATTTCCTCGCTACAGGCAGCAAAAGACAACAGATAATCATATTTAAGCCACACTGGAAAAGTGCTTCCCTCTCTTGAATGAAAAACAATTGAAGTCGCTGCTTCTTTTCATGTGTAGCAGATTGTACCACAGCGTCTCAACAGGATTTGGGATTTAGGTTAATGGAACCTCTTGGCTCTCATCGATCCTCAAGGCTCTGTTTTAGGCCTAAATTCATTTCCTTCTCCCTTTCCTGAGTGCTTACTGGTTCCTTTCATATGCTTGCAGCACTTGCTTCAAAACCATAAATTATAATCCTTCCTTTCCCCCCCACCATCCAATCCTCTATTTATACCAGGGGTCTCAAACATGCGGCTTGGGGGCCAAATGTGGCCCATCAAAGGTTACAATGTGGCCCTTGGGATGAATTTGTAAACGGCAATAATTCCACAGTCAAGGCTGGTTTGATTTCAAGTGGGCGGGGCCAGGAAAATGATAGAATAATAACCTAGAAATAGTGACAACTCAAAATGTTTGCTTTTGTTTTACTGCAAAAACAAACAAACATAACAATTAAATTATGAAAATACTTAGTTTTATAAACCATTCAAGCAAAAAAAAAAAGATTTGAGTAATCTAAAAAAAACCTAAAATTTCTAAGGAAAAATAAATGCGATTTAAAAAAATTATCTGCCTCAATTCATCACTTTTAAATGTGCATTATGGATCAGATGTACAATGACAGTAAAATCTACAAAATGGCTTCAATTGTGCTTAATTTTCTTTAGACATTTCAGTTTATTCATATTGGTTTTGGTTTGTCATATTTTATAGTTACAGCATAGTATGCAAATGTGAATATTTTCACAGTTATGTTATTATTGTTTGCACTAAAACAAAGACGAAAATGTGAAATTGTCATTATTTATTGGCATAATGTAATTGTATTATTTTCACATCAAACAAGAATAAAATATGGAGTCATTATTGTGTTTGTATTATTAATATGTAGGTTATTCTGTTATTATTTGATTCTTGATCAGGGGTCTCAAACATGCGGCCCGGGGGCCAAATGCGGCCCACCAAAAGTTACAATGCGGCCCCTGGGATCAATTTGTAAACTGCAATAATTCTACAGTCATGACTGTGGAACAGATTTTAGTTCAGGTTCCACATACAGAACCATATTATCTAGAGTTAAATAATAACAGAATAACCTACATATTAATAATACAAACACAATAATGACTCCATATTTTATTCTTGTTTGATGTGAAAATAATACAATTACATTATGCCAATAAATAATGACAATTTCACATTTTCGTCTTTGTTTTAGTGCAAACAATAATAACATAACTGTGAAAATATTCACATTTGCATACTATGCTGTAACTATAAAATATAACAAACCAAAACCAATATGAATAAACTGAAATGTCTAAAGAAAATTAAGCACAATTGAAGCCATTTTGTAGATTTTACTGTCATTGTACATCTGATCCATAATGCACATTTAAAAGTGATGAATTGAGGCAGATAATTTTTTTAAATCGCATTTATTTTTCCTTAGAAATTTTTGGGTTTTTTTAGATTACTCAAATCTTTTTTTTTTTTTGCTTGAATGGTTTATAAAACTAAGTATTTTCATAATTTAATTGTTATGTTTGTTTGTTTTTGCAGTAAAACAAAAGCAAACATTTTGAGTTGTCAGTATTTCTAGGTTATTATTCTATCATTTTACTGGCCCCGCCCACTTGAAATCAAATCAGGTTGAATGTGGCCCCTGAAGAAAATGAGTTTGAGACCCCTGATTTATACACTGAATCCAGCAACTATCGGTGAGTCACTCTCACAACATTAGACAAATGCAGGTAACAAATACAAACCAAGCCAATATTAAAGGACTTACTAATAAATGTACGGCGGCAGATCCAGAACAAATGGGGTAGGGTGTCAAGGAGGCAATTAACATAAATAATTCAAATCACATAAAACACAATTTTTCATTCTCAACAGAAGTGACAATGTAATTTCCAGTGCATGTGATTTACTGCATTAAATTGACCGTGTACAGTTGTGTTTATAAGTTTAAAAGTCAAAGTAACATTATTTATGTCCTTAGGTAGATTTGTTTTGCAGCAACAGAAGAGTATCAGCTTCAAGACAGTAAAAGAAAAACACACACACACACACACACACACACACACACACACACACACACACACACACACACACACACACACACACACACACACAAAAAAACACAGCCACAGTAGATTCACATGGTTATGTTTTCAACTCAGACTCTGATAAAGATAAATATCAGGTGGATTAAAATACCAAGACGTAAGAAAATATCAGTCTTTAAAAGGCCTCAGTGGGGGTTGAAAAGTACACAGTAAAGGTACACGAAGGCTGGTTAAAAAAATTAATAACAATTCCAATAAAAGGTAAAAAAAAGTGCATAAAAACTTATTTAAAAAGGAAGCAGCAGTGGTGACAAAGCTGGTCCTGTGTTGTAAGGTCATTATACTGTATACCCTCGACTGAATGTACATGCGGTGGTCTTGGATGTTCCAACATGACAATGACCCAAAACATAAGGTCAAGTCCACCTGTTATTGGCTACAACAGAAAAAAAAAACAATAATAGTGTACACATTCTCTGAAAAATGGACAAAGATTCATCAATTCTGATGGGGTATGTAAACTTATGAGCACAACTGTACTTCTAGAAATTAACTTAATTTTATATAATTTTGCCTCAAATCAATATATTGTTTATATTATTCTTGCAGTGAGTCAGATAATGCGATTGTAATCGAATTTCTCTCTGCATGTAAACACCACCCAACCTTAGCTCGACTAAGACTGGTCTGGACACGCCTCCTTCAGGAAGTGAGTGAGCTGCTGCAAAAATACTGAGCTGCTGCATGGTTATAGTCCATATATTCATGGTTATAGTCCATATATTCATGGTTATAGTCCATATATTCATGGTTGTGGTCCACATCTTCAGGATTGTGGTTCATATCTTCATGGGTGTAGCCCAAGGACAAAATGTTATGGTCTGCTCTAAATTAACACAAATGACAGCAGTCATACAGCAGCCATTCAAGAATGTTGGTATCTGTGCGCAAGTACTGCACTGTAAATAAACAAAACATTTAAAACTAAAACCTACTTGTGCCCCTATTTTTTTTGTGTGCTCCTAAATTTTTTAACTTAGGGGCACATGTGCTCCTGGAAAAAAAAGTTAGTGTAGAGCCCTGGTCATGGTCCATATTTTCATGGTTGTGGTCCATATCTTCATGGTCGTGGTCCATATCTTCATGGTCGTGGTCCATATCTTCATGGTTGTGGTCCATATCTTCATGGTTGTAGTCAATATATTCATGGTTGTGGTCCATATGTTCATGGTTGTGGTTCATATCTTCACAGTTGTGGTCCATATATTCATGGTTGTGGTTCACATCTTCACGGTTGTGGTTCACATCTTCACGGTTGTAATCCATATCTTCATGGTTGTGGTCCATATCTTCATGGTTGTGGTCCATATGTTCATGGTTGTGGTTCATATCTTCACAGTTGTGGTCCATATATTCATGGTTGTGGTCCATATATTCAAGGTTGTGGTTCACATCTTCACGGTTGTAATCCATATCTTCATGGTTGTGGTCCATATCTTCATGGTTGTGGTCCATATATTCATGGTTGTGGTCCATATATTCACGGTTGTGGTTCATATCTTCACGGTTGTAATCCATATCTTCATGGTTGTGGTCCATATATTCATGGTTGTGGTCCATATCTTCACGGTCGTGGTCCATATCTTCATGGTTGTGGTCCATATCTTCATGGTTGTAGTCAATATATTCATGGTTGTGGTCCATATCTTCATGGTTGTGGTCCATATCTTCATGGTTGTGGTCCATATCTTCATGGTTGTAGTCAATATATTCATGGTTGTGGTCCATATCTTCATGGTTGTGGTCCATAGCTTCATGGTTGTGGTCCATATATTCATGGTTGTGGTCCATATCTTCATGGTTGTGGTCTATATCTTCATGGTTGTGTTCTATATCTTCATGGTTGTGTTCTATATCTTCATGGTTGTGGTCTATAGCTTCATGGTTGTGGTCCATAGCTTCATGGTTGTGGTCTATATCTTCATGGTTGTGTTCTATATCTTCATGGTTGTGGTCTATAGCTTCATGGTTGTGGTCTATATCTTCATGGTTGTGGTCTATATCTTCATGGTTGTGGTCTATATCTTCATGGTTGTGGCCCATATGCTCTCTATTTCTGGCTCAAATCTGCCGCTTTTTTTTTGTAGTTATTGTTCTTCTTCAATGGCACTATGCTAATCATACTAATGCAAAAGGGTCTCTTGTTAGCATGTAAACTTGGGAAACTTCAGTTAAGTCCTTAGTCAAAGTAAGACAATAATTCAAATGTATATGTGCATGTGAGTATATACATGTACTCCATAGTTAAACCTTAAGCTTTATGACTTGCATTTACAGTGTTATTGGTTTTTTTTTCTTACCTGTGATGAAATGCCACATCTAACCTATCCACAAAAAAAAAACAAAAAAACAAGACAGTCTGTTATGCTGTCCATGGAGGTACAGAAAACACTGATTAGAGGCATAAAGCACTCTTGGATGCTGCAGGTCTGTAATAGATGACTAGTCACCCATGACTGCAACAGACACTCTGTCTATTCTCAAAGGAGTCCGTGAGAGGGCTTGGACTAGACCAGATATTAGTAGATGTTTGAATAGGCTTGTTCTGTGTTGCCAGTGTTAGCAATATATTGACTTGTTAGATATAGTGCAGAGGGTTCTAATAAGTCTTCTATCCTTGGGTCACACTGATCAAAGCAGTGGCCAAATGAGCTGTGGTGCACTGGGCAGCAGGACTTTGATACTAGCCCATTTTCTTTGGCTCTAAATGAGGTTCACATGTATTGATGATAATACCTGACTCCATAAATGGTGGTCTCAGTGTATCAAATAGTTCAAAGGACTGAGTCATGTTGAAAATTAAAGGTTCACATAATTTTAGTCAAGTCAAATGGTCTGCTTCTTAGGACGTATGTGGTTATGAGTTTTTTTTTTTTTTTTTTACTTCAATCAAAACTGTTTAACTATAAACTTTGTTTAAACTTAGATGCAAACTTTCTCTTAATAATAAACATAAAAATCAACAAATATTCAAAAATGCAAGATTTTTTTTTTTTTTTACTAAATATTCAGAGGTGGGTAACCCAAGCTCCAGTCCTGTCATGTTTTTGTTCTTCCTAATCACGTCATACAAGTGATTCCACTCAAGGGCGTCACAGCCATTTAAAATGCGGGGGTGTTCTAGGTTGTGGCACATGAGCAAAATGTATGTAAATAGTTATTGTTGTGTGGAAGCTGGAAGCAGGAGGGTGTAACACAAAGCAATGTATTTTTGTCCTCTGTAGTGGACAAGTTTAACAACTTTATTAACTTAACTTAAAAATATCCACTGAAAAGTACACAATATTTAAAAAAAAAAAAGAAAAAAAAAGAAGAACATTTATCTGAAAAAACTGTTGCATCATGCTGTTTCTAATTAAGGTCATTATTTAATGTAAAATGGTAAAAATCTATACTTACTGAGTGTCATAAGGTTAAATTAAGTTTGTTGAGCACATTTTCAGTCTCGTAAAAACACTCTTCAACAGTTCAGATATGAAGAAAATAAGCAGAGGTGGTAAAAGTACTCACATTCTGTACTTAAGTTGAAGTAGAAAAAAAATTTAGTTTTACTTTTTACTTCATTACAAAGGCGTCACAGCCATTTAAAATGTGGGGGTGTTCTTGGTTGTGGCACATGAGCAAAAAGCACATCGGAAAATTAACGAACAATTATCCATTAATAATTACATTTTTTATATTAAAAAGTAATATATGGCCAAAAATAATAACAAAAATGTGTTTTTGCTCAATTAAACATTTATTCACTTCATAAGTAAAAAATTATGACATAAAAAGGATTTAAAAAATCAAACACTGATTTTACAGACACTGTTCCTCTTTTTTCTTACAAAGATGTTTTGTCCATGTCGTCACACCACGAAGAAGAGCTGTTTACATTACCGGTGAACTGAGGTGCGCTTCATTTACATATGCTGTTGTGCCGCCCGGGCGGGTAAACAGTTTAAACCATAGATATTGTAACAGCCCCGAAATGTTATTGATGTTTGTTTGGTGTGATTGTGACGACAGTAACTGTTTATCCTGAAATAAAAAGCAGGTGAGACTAACTCTGTGTCTGTTTCCTGGATCCAGTAACGATACAATATATAAACTCAGGAAAAAGTGGAGGGTATGAAATCATCTGGTTGGAGAAGTGAGGGTGTCGCAACACCCCATCCCCCATGGGCGCGACACCCATGATTCCACTAAATATCCATCTACCTGGATGAGGAGTTGTGTTCATTAAAATGAGCTGATTCAGTGAATGGTTGGAACAAATACATGGCAGGACTTTTAATCTTTGGAGCTGAGATTACAATTATATGTATGTAAAAAGTCTATATAGGCATTAAGAACACCCTTACACATTCAAAACAACACTACAGTATAACAGCTAAAAACAAGTAAAATTGATAAAAGAATTAAAAACACAGTACAGTCTATGTTTTGTTTAGAACGGCCATAGCAGAAGGGGGTGAGTGATTTTTACTACATTACTACTATATATTATTTTTTGGTTCAGTTAGTTTTTTAACAAGCTAACAACAAAACAATTGGTTGAAGTTATTCCAAATTGGCTTTATATATTACCGTGACCAGGAATAGATGTCATTACATTTAGGGAAAGTTGACATTTTTAATGAAGTTCTTAAATCCCTCCATCTATATTTTAAAAGCCGAGTGACCTCTATGTGTGTGCATGCATATGCATCAGCTTTGTACCTGCAAAACTGGAGAGAGCTAGTTGTAATGAACACCAGGAGGGACAGAATTTACTAAATAAATAAATACATCTATCATTAATGACTTAAATATGTCATGAATTCATTAAAATAGAAAGATATGCATATATAATTATTTCACTATTTAATCGATGAGTTCATGGTCCAAGAGAAACACAATTAATTAATTTTATCTGTTACTGTGGCTCATCAACAGACACTAACATCTGATTGGTTACCCTGCACAGCAAGTCAGGACAAATCGATCCCACATAATGAAGTGATGTCAACACACTCTGACACATTAGACGGAAGTATTCATCTGATTTCTATTTGTTTTGATATAGTTCTCACCGATAAAAATCAAGAAGGAAGATGCATTTATTTACAGATGGGAGTTTTTCTTACTGATTGATGTTCTGAGGGCAGAAACTGTTGTGATCAGTTCAATCAAGCAACCAATCAAAAACAGAGGTGAGGAGGGAGATGTGCCGAGCAGCTAACGTCTTTGCAGGGATCATCCTCATCCCCAGTGTTCTTCATAGCGGGAAGGTATGTTTATTTTCCACATAAGTAATAGTGTGAAACTAGAAAAGCAGTGGGAGAGCACATACCTACACCAGTATTAAATATTGACTTAGAAACTAAACCAGCCCTATCTCCTAATAGTAAAGAATCCTTCAATAAAAAATACTGGATCCAGACGGTGATCCGGATCACCCTCAAAATCTAATCACTTGTTGCTTTTGTCATTCCAGACATTCTGTGAAAATTTGTTGAAATCCGTCTAACTTTTTGAGTTATGTTGCTAACAGAAAAACTAACAAACCCTGATGATTATATAACCTTCACTGGTGGAGGTAATACAACCCCCTAGCATGCCTCCTAATGCTAATACAGTTAGCTTAAGCACAGCTCCGTATGATCATTAGCATTAGCTAGCACCAACCTGAGGCAGGCTCATATGTTCACAGTTGTTCTGCTGCTTTTTTTGAACATGCTAATTTGTTTTATGGAAATTCATAAATATACCATCATCCATGTTGGGCAGTAACATCGCTACTTGGAGCAGTGCTAGTAACTAATTACAATTTTAACTTGGCAGTAACATTACCTTTTCTTGAATCAAGTAATGTTTCAGTAGCTTAACTCTATTATTGATAAAGTAGTGTGGTAATATCCACAGAAACTATTTCTATATGGTTTAACAGTAGAGAAGCAGTTTATAGTCTCGAAAAATTTACTTCTGTAACCCAAAACACAAGCGCTCAGGACTGATCAGAACAGGTCCACACACGCAGTCTGCTCAGGACTCACTCAGTATGTTTACATGCACTTAGAGAAATTCAAATTATTGCCTTAGTTCGGCTAATATTGACATTTTAAAAGCCATGTACACCTTAGTCAGACTGTGATCGAACCAAACTGGAGTTTTAGAAATCGGACTATTTGAGCCAGATAATGCATTTCTTAAGTGAGCTTTTCCACCATGTATACACCGCTAAGCTTAGCTCGATTATTGACTGGCCTGGACACGCCCCCATCTGGAAGGGACCAGAAACACAGCATGACAACATATGTTACTGTAATAAATCAGTCTTTCTACTACTTCAAATCTGCCACTTTGTTCACTAATTGTTCTTCATCTATGGTTCCAACTGGTAAAATGTGTATGTGTAGCACAACCTAGTGGTAGTTGAATGTACCTCAGTCAATAATTTTTTTTTTTTTGCTGGGCACATGAACTCAGATTTCTCAGAAACTCCAGTTAAATCCTTAGCTCATTTATTGCCAATAGCTCAGCTTTGGTGTACATGTAAAGGTAATGGCACTTTGCCCAGAGTGGGCGTGGTTTACTGTAAAGTCATCATTATTATGCACATTTTTGGAAACACTGTACACTGTGTAGACCACGTAGGCTTCCTTACTGATGTTCTACAACATTCTCTCACGTTGGATGGAGCAGATCATAGAGGATTCCACACCTGGAGCACCTCTCAAATGATGGCACTCACTTCAATGCAGAAGGAAATCATGTTCCGTCGAACATCTGATGGTTGTTGGCTGAAGTATGTGGATGACGGTCACTACAAAGGCTGCCAAACCTACAGTAAAGAGCATTACAGCCAATTTCCCTCTTACAAATAACTTGCCAAAGTTATTTTTTAGAACAAACAAATTTTGTTAACAAAGATGATCATTTGATCAATATCAGTGGGTCAATGAGTTCATTTAATACAGTGGCCAACAGGGGCAAATGCACTGCATTGACAAAACGCTGCAAAGACAAGAAAGATGCAACAACCAAAACCACAAACACATAAAACAAATACAAAAAAAGTGAAGCTGCAAAAGAAAAATGCTGCAATAATAGAAATAATGCAGAAGCAAAAATGTACAAACTCCCAAAACAACTGCAAGAGAGAAACGCTTCAAGTTCACTCCTCAACAAATGGAAGTTCATCACAATAAAATGGCTTCACCAAAATAAAACGGAAGAAGAAGGCGGTGGATGAAGATGAAGTTGAAGTTCATTAATTTAAGAGATTAGCATGAAAAGGTATAGAGCAGCGTTACTAATTTTAGCGACGTACCTATGCCGCTCTTCTATGATATTATAAATAGATTTTTGGTTATGTATCTTTCTTGTGTTTTGCAGCATTTTGTCGATGTGGTGCATTTGCCCGTCAGCCAATGTAAGGCTCAGAGACATGCAATGTAAAGTGAAAACTGTACAAACTTTGCAAAAAATAGAAACATTACACATGGTTCATTTCCAATCCTTGTCCATTCACAAACCTGGTAAATTGTGTAGTCCAGTGACAGATCACCATGCAGACCTGGTTCTAGCCAATTGGCTGCCCAGTGCCCAAGGCAAATTCTTTGATGTTGGTGCCCCCCGCCACCATCACCACTACCACCTTAGCTGTCTTGTACAGTGGTACCTCTATTTACAAAAGACCCAGCTACGAATAATCCAAGTAAGGAAAAACCTTTGCCTCAATTTTTCGTCTCTGAATACGAAAGAAAGTTCTATTTACGAAAGGAAACTGAAACCTCCGATACATAAATACAGTACTGTATGAACATTACTATACATAACTATGTGATCTACGTAAATATGTCACGTACGTACTGTATGTAGCATCCCACTGGCTATGAGGGAGCTACCCATGATGCTTTTTGTTACCCTTTGACCCTCATTTATCACAGAGTCACTGTTGTTTCCTGAGTTTTACCCAGTGTGCTCATTTAAACTTTATTACAGTACGTATTCAAAAATTACAGTAAACAGTTCAATGGTGTCGCCCTGTTTGGCTGCAACTGCTGTGTCTCCCGGTAACACAGACACTTTAATGGTCATTTCTCCACCTAAACCAGCACTTTTAAAATAAAAATTTCAGCTGAATGGTGCAAGAAGACTATATTACCGGCAAACTATCAACACTTTAAGGAAAATTGTTAAAAACTTGGACTCTGCAATCCCGGAGACACGGGCCGTTCTACAGAACCTCAGTCTGCTACGTTGGTCAGGTCCAGTGTCCTACAGTGGAGCCCCCCCTCCAGCGAAGGCTCCACCTCTGGAGACATCAGAAACAGCGTGAGAGGAAGCAGAAGTGGTTGTTTTACAGCTAAGCTAAGAGCTAAACTGTTCCGACCGCCACTTCCATCAGTCCTGCTCACCAATGTACGCTCACTAGAAAACAAACTGGATTACCTGAAGCATGATTTAAACACCAAACATGACCCACCAGACTTCTGTATCCTCATTCTCACTGAGACGTTGTCCTGGACACTGCCATTAGCCTTAAGATTAAAATCTAATCTTTCTTTTAACACATATTTCATACAAAATCAGTAATTTTTTATGGTTTTTAAAGAGTTTGAGGGGTAGTATTGGAGGCCTTGGAACAAATTAGGCCTTTTACATGTAAAATGCGACTCTATTTACGAAAAACTCATTGTATAAAAACACTTCTGGGACAAATTAATATCGTACGTAGAGGTACCACTATACATACAAAGTCAATGTTATGATGATACAAACAAGGCAATACATTGAGTACACATTATACCAAGTACCAATTTCAGGGATATATCAGTGATCTCAATGATAAATCATAATCCAACAAGCAATAAAAACATCTAAACCATACGTAAAATAAAATGTTAAAACAATTTTTAAGAGTGTATTTGAAACCAATCTGTATCAAAATAGCCACACAATAAAGATTATTGAAAGGACGTACCTGCTGCTGCAGACTCTGTGTCTGTGGTGGCACTAGTACCTGATGTGGTTCCAGATGTTTGTTAATCTGTATCTGCATTCAATAGCTTGAGTTTTACATTATGTTTATGTATGCTGATTAATGGATAGTGTGAGTATTGATCGTGGTTGTTTACAGTGGTATCACATTGTCACAGACATCTGAGTAAATTAAATGTTATTTGTATTCAGTTCATTCAAGTCAGGTGCATTCTGCTCATGGACTTCAGATGGAATGGTAGAAGAGTGGACCTCTTCTGCTGTGAAATGGATACTTGGCGAATATAAATGAGCAGACGGAAAACAAAAAGCAGTATGTAAAATAGCAAAGGCATCTGTGAATTGCTCGCCCCCCCCCCCCCCCCAAATAGTGATGTAATTGATTAGATGGATAGTGTTGCACGTGCCTGATGCAATCCAGTGATATGGAAATGTGTAGTATAGTATAGTACACACAAGGTCAGAGTGGTTTTGTTGAAGTGATGTTTTGAGCCTCTCTATAATTACAGTTCTTACTCTAACACCTGTGCAGCCTATGGATTTAGGCACAAAGAATGAGAACAGGAGGATGTTAAAAAGAAAACAGACACACAGTGCATCCCGACAAGACTCACATCACATTATACACTCACAGTAAGAATCATCCAATATCCCTTTAAAATTACATTTGTGATGAAATGATGGCTTTAAATAATTCCCACCACTACTCAACCTTTGAATTTATTAATGTTTCGGTCTGGTGAAGCCAATGCTTTTACTTTTACTTTCAAAAAAGAATGTGGTAAATAAAAAGTCAGGGGAAAATATCCTTAATACTCATAATGCTTGAATTGAATCGTACGCGTGAAATAGTTTCACCTTTTCATCGTTGTGCTGTAAAAAAAAAAAAAAAAAAAAAAAGAAGCTATCTGGCTACTTTGTGCGGTAGGTATTCGCTGTGATCAACGTTTGTCAAAAAAGCAGGAGGTTTCTGTAATTGAAGTCAGCAGGTCATTTATTTTAGAGACGAACGGTTCAGCTAAACGTAAGGGAAGTGCCTTGTTCTTTCATTGGTAGTGACTGGTTCAATAATCAACCACAGTGTGTCTGTGGAGCCAAGATAGCAGAGTCCTTCATTACAGGTGTTGCCCTTCCACCGGCTTTTCTGCAGGAACTACATTAAAAGAGGATGTAACACAATTAACAGACAGCCGCAACAAAAGCCTCAGTCCGGTCGATGAGGCAGTGCGGGAACGGATATGGGAATTAGCAAACAATATCTTGGCCTGTAATAGGGCAAGAGAAACCCAATTTCTTTCCAGTCTTAATCACTGGCTACAGATTTCTCCTCAACTTAGACATAAAACAGATAAGAGAAAATCTGAAATGTGTACTAAATTTTAAATTCATGTAGTACGTACAATTAGGAAATGGTTTTGTGTTTCAGTTAGTGGGGTGAGACTGTGGAACTGATTCAATATAGAGTTAAAGCAATGTCCAAACATGAAGCAATTTAAAGGGATGTACAGAGACACAGTTTTCCAGAGTTACAGGGATGAGGGAAGTGTTGGGTATCACTGGGTGTTATAAAGATGAAAAGGTATAGGGTATGTGTTTATATGTATAAGTATGTGTGTGTAAGTATATCTGTGTGCGTAGGTATGTCTATATGTAAGTGTATATATATATATATATGCATATATTGTGTTCAGGTATGTATGTTCAGTATATATGTGTATGTATATACATGGGCGTCACACCCGTGGGGGATGGGGGTGTTGCGACACCCTCACTTCTCCAACCAGATGATTTCATACCCTCCACTTTTTCCTGAGTTTATATATTGTATCGTTACTGGATCCAGGAAACGGACGGAGTTGGTCTCATCTACTTTTTATTTCAGGATAGCGATCACGCCAAACAAACATCAATAACATTTCGGGGCTGTTACAATATCTATGGTTGAAACTGTTTACCCGCCCGGGCGGCACAACAGCATATGTAAATGAAGCGCACCTCAGTTCGCTGGTAATGTAAACAGCTCTTCTTCGTGGTGTTAACAAACAGTCATTAACCAGTAAGTAATGACAAATGTTACTGTTGTTAAACTAAGTTAACTAAACTATGTCTTGTTCTGTGACATTTACCCTAAGACAGTGGTTCTAGAACTTTTTTCAGTGATGTTCCCCCTGAGGAACATATTTTTAGTCGTCTCCCCTGACATGGACAAAACATTTTTATAAGAAAAAAAGAGGAACAGTGTCAGATTTTTTTTTTTCATCCTTTTTATCATATAATTTTGATGTATGAATTGAATAAATGTGTTTATTTTTGGCCATATATTACTTTTTTAATATAAAATATTTAATCATTAATGGATAATTGTTTGTTAATTTTCCGATGATAGACCCAGAAAATTTTGCTCATGTGCCACAACCTAGACCACCCCCACATTTTAAATGGCTGTGACGCCCTTGTGTATATATGTATGAATGTGTTTACATATGTATGGACTTGGAAGATTGTTATTGTAATTAATTTCTAGGGAAAATGGCTGGGAGTTCATAAGCTATGCGTCTTCTCACTCCTTTTTGAATATGTATTATGTGTTGTATTTTTGTATTTGGTTTTTATACATTAGTTTTGGCTGTATTTTTATTTCTTTATTTTGTATATTTTGTTTATTTTTTACATTCATATTCAAAATAAATAAAAAAAAAAGCAATGTGGGGATGTGGGTTCACAGTGTGGGTGTTTGTGATCTTCCATTCACATATTTTTCTTTATTTCTTAAAGGGCAGGTGTGATTGAACTAATTTCACTTTACTGAAGGTTTTACGATTATCATTAGTTCAATTCAATTTTATTTAATCACAACAACCAACTATAGAAATATATGAAAAGTCCCAAGCACCCCCTGTCCTTAGACCAGGGGTGTCCAAATCCAGTCCTCAAGGGCCGGTGTCCTACATGTTTTAGATATTTCCATCTTCAACATGATTCAGTTTAACCCTTTAACTCCTGAAACTTTAGCAGTTCTACAGTAAAAATAATTAAAATAAGCAACAACATGAACAAAAATGGCCAAAGTCATCAATGAAATGAACAAATATGAATAAACTGACAAAATAATTAGTAACATGAACAAAGTAAAACACAAAGCTTTTGTTCATTTTGTAGCTCATTGTTTATTTTACTAAATTTTCCTTTCAAACCTTTCAAAAATACATGTTTCTCTTTACACCTGATTCCCTCATACTTTATGGGGACTTCTGGAAAAACAAATTCATGTATTTATAGGACCACATCAATTCTATTTACTAGTGGGGACCTTTATTTATATTTACTTACGTGGGGGCCTGAATTTTAGTCCCCATAGTGTCACAGGTACCCATGTCATAACTGTGTAAATATATCAATGTCCCCATAAAGATAGGAATACACACATACACACATTTCTATACCTCATGAGGACCAAGTTTGTAATTATCACTTGTAGGGTAAAGTAGCTTTTGGGTAATGAGCGTAAACACATATTTTTTTTCTTCTTTTTTAAATAATTAAATACATGTTTTTTTAATTGAAAAAATACAAAGAAAAAAAAATATATATATATATAAAAAAAAAAATACTAAGATTACATTAAATTCCATAAATAAAGAAATGGAAAAGTAAACACCTTAAAACAATATATATATATACACATAATTAAATAATAAAATAAAATAATAATAATTACAAAAAATTTTATAAATTGTAAAAAAAAAAAAAAAAAAAAGTATTCACATATGGAATCCTTTTCTTTGCACCTGCTCCTTCATGCTATATGGGGACTTCCAGAAAAACATAATAATACAACATAACATAACAACACTGTCCTACAGCAGATATAAAACTATATACAAAGAAAATGGTTTTGTACACATGTGTAATGAACACTAACTCATACAAAGTAAGGTTACTGTCAGTACTTGGATCAGTTCTGTCTTACATTTAAAAAAAAATAACAGTACAACAAAGTGTATGTTTTAGTCAGACGAGGAGGCTGATTACAACTACAGACATAATTATTCATAATGAATCTATGAATATAGTACACTGAATTTAAATACATTAGTGTCATTTTCAATTCAAATATTAATGAAACACATCAAGAAAATGCCCCCCCCAAAAAAACCCTATTAAATACTATTTGGAAAATTTCAGATAGATTAGATCATCCCTCCTTATGAATATAAAATATTCATGCATGCATTAATATTTTCACACATCTCTTTGGTGCAGGCCAGTCAATCTACCATTAGACCTCTACAATCCCCATTAGCTATACATGTCTTTCATCTATAGCCATTCCAGTACCATCATTGCAATAGCTTCATCATACATCTGAGTGTTGTTTGCATAATGTTAGGACACGTTAATTATGGATATTAACTGGTCCAGGGGAAACATATAAAGATTGAACAAGATGGGTCCCAGGATGGACCCCTGGGGGATCCCACTGGTCATTGCCATTTGGTTTGACACACAGGTTCCAATTTGAACAAAATACTTTGTGTTCTCAATGTAGGATTTTAACCATTTGAGAACAGGACCAGAAATGTCTAGCCGGTCCTCTAACCTTTGAAACATCATCATCTTTGAAAAGCAGTTGTTTAATCGAAGGGAATCAGAGAGTTGTAGGTAAAACAACTCTCTCAAGGACTTGACTTAAAAATGACAGGTTTGATATGGGCCAATAGTTGTTCAGTAGTGTGGCCTATGGTCCCCAACCCCCGTACCAATTGGTACCGGACCTAATAAAGAATTACTTATTTCTCTTGCATCCATAATGTGAGTCTGAACAATCTTTTATTTTGATTCTCTCGGTTACATCTCTGTCACTTGAACACCAAAAATGTAACCCACATGTTAGCAAAATAAGTAACGAGCCTACAACTTCCAAGAAAAGGAAAGATTTTAACAGACAATCCCCAAAGTTGTACTTGAAATATGGATGTATTGTGACAGGTGATTCCCGCAGACTGTATAATTTGCGGCGACCGATATAAACAATCTACTTCCCCCTACTGGTCCATGGTAAAATTGCCAAATGTTAACCGGTCTGCGGTTATAAAAAATTTGGGGACCACTGATCTAGACAGCTGTTTTTAGGAGAGGCCTAATGACAGCAGTTTTCAAAGTCCTGGGGAATGTTCCAGATTGTAGTGCAATGAATGACCTGAGGTAACAAACTCGTCATGGCAACAATGTGGCTGAACTCCAACTGGCATTGACAGGTATGAAAGGTGTCAGCAAGGTGTTTAGAGGACTGTTTTATAGGATTTATTGAATGTTTAATGCCCTGAACTTTGTCATTGAGGAATATTGCAAAGTCATTGTGGAAACTAGATTTGATTTGCAATAGAACCTACTAACTGTTGCAACACGACCAGGGCCGGACTGGATCAGGATTTCAGGCAGGGAATATCCTGCAACATCCAGGCCGATTCCAGTTTCTGTATCCACTTCTGTTCATTCAACATCTGGTAAAAAGGATCTACAACAAACAGTCGAAACTTTACTCATTAACTACTTTTCATCAGAGGTGGAAAGTAACAAAGTACAAGTACTTCGTTACTGTACTTAAGTAGAGTTTTAGGTATCTGTACTTTACTTGAGCATTTATTTTTCTGGCAACTTTTTACTTTTACTCCCTACATTTCTGCATAAATATCTGTACTTTATACTCTTTGCATTCAGAATAGACTCGTTACTTTTTCAAACTAAACAGATGTGACAGTATGAAAAATAAGTATATTCAGAAGGAAAAACAGTGGAGGAGAGAATCTGTGACTTTATATATTATAGTTATATGATTATTATCTCAGAATTTGGACTTTTTATCACATAATTTGGACTTTTTATCTCACAAGTTTTACTTTTATCACATAATTTGGACTTTTTATCTAATCATTTATACTTTTTATCTTATAATTTGGACTTTTTATCTCATAATTTAGACTTTTATCACATAATTTGGACTATTTATCTCACAATTTTTACTTTTATCACATAATTTGGACTATTTATCTAATCATTTTGACTTTTTATCTTATAACTTTGACTTTTTATCTCATAATTTAGACTTTTTATCACATAATTTGGACTTTTTATCTCACAATTTTTACTTTTATCACATAATTTGGACTATTTATCTAATCATTTTGACTTTTTATCTTATAACTTTGACTTTTTATCTCATAATTTAGACTGTTTATCACATAATTTGGACTTTTTATCACACAATTTGGACTTTTAATTTCAAAATTGTAAAGTTTTATCTTAAAATCATGCATTTTTAAAATCTCATATTTATATATATTTTTTAAATCTCACGACGACTTTGTGACTTTTTTTTCCTAAATTTCCTTCTCATACCCATAAAACAGAGTACTGTGACCTGATCAAACAAAATTTCTACAAAGTTAGGCTTTATTTTAGGTACTGGTTAAATAAGTCTTATTGTGTTCATACCCAAAAAAAAAAGTTTTACTTTTTACTTTTGTACTTTATTACAATTCAGAAATTGTACTTTTTTACTTTTACTTAAGTAGCAAAGTTAAATCAGTTCTTCTACTTCTACCACAGTATTTTTTCACACATGTAGCTGTACTTCTACTTAAATACAGAATGTGAGTACTTTGAACACCACTGCTTTTCATACATGGTACACTGTAGATTTTGCAGTGTTAATTTGGAGACAATGGGACCACATACACTCTAGAAGAAGTTAAATAAACTCTCTAAGTGTTGATTTAACACTGCAAAATTTACTGTGTACATATAGCACAAACCCCTCATTGTACCGCTGTTGCAAATAATGTTAAAAAATAAAAACAACAGAGTGTAACATTGTGAAATAAGTAAGCTAAGCTAAAAAGGTTAATTTTAAGTTTCCTTTTAAAAACAGGAACATTTACAGTGGACCTCAGGTACACTGTTCCACAGTTTGAGGCCATAAAAACTGAATGAGGCTTCTCTATGAGTTACAATAGAATAGAATACTTTATTTATCCCACCCTGGGGAAATTTCACAGTTTTCAGCAGTGAAGATGAATTGCAGGTGTAGATTACAACAAGAGCATATTACATTATTTACAATATTTGGATAATAGTTTTAGAGTGGACTCTAGGAAGAGTTAAACAGTTACTACTTGAGGGTCCAAGAGGACAAATTAGATAAATAAATAGGTTGTAAGACCATTAAGAGTTAAAAAAAAAAAAAAAACAATAAAACCACTTTAAAATCAATCTTGAAGCTCATACGGAGCCAGTGCAGAGACCTGAGCAGTGGTGTGATACGTTCTCTGTCTGATCCTCGTCAGCAGCTGGGCTGATGAAATTTGGAGAAGCTGCAGAGGTGCAATTGTCTTCTTAGGAAGAGTAGAAAGGAGAGCATTGCAGTATCCAATATGTCTAGTGACAAATGCATGCATCAGAGTCTCTGCACTGACTTCGGAGAGAGAAAGGGTCGTACTCTGGGAATATTTTTGACATGATAAAAAAAACAGTTTTAATAACATACCTCATGTGCAGCTTAAAGCTAAAGTCAAATCAAACACCCAGGCTTTTAACCTTTTCTGAAGGGACTATTTAATGGGTTTGGAGCTTAGCTTTGAGCCCCTATCTCTGAGCCTCAGGACCAACAATTAACACCTCAGTTTTGCCTGGAAGAAGTTTGCTGCCATCCTTGATATGTAAAATGTACTTAAAAAGAGTGTCAAATGGGAAAAGGTTATCAGGACACATAGTAATGTATTGACATGATATAGAATAAGACTTTTATGAGGTGTTTCCAGTGTTTTAGTACATGATCTGTTCTTACGTTTCAGTGGAATGTAAATAAAGTAGTAATTTACATCCATGCGCAACAGTCTTAAAGAACTAAAGACAAAACAGGGTTAAAAAAATAAATAAAAAGACAGTTACAACATAACTAACAGTTTTAACTCAAGAGAGTTCAGACCAATCCAGACACATCAGAAAAGCAGTTCATTTATTTATTTGTTTGTTTATTTGTTTATTTATTTATTTATTTCAGATCCCCATTAGTTATTGCCTCAATAGCAACTATTTTTCCCGCAGTCCTACTGTACAAAACTCATCCAACAACAACAACAACAACAATAATAATAATAATAATAATAATAATAATAATAATAATAATAATAATAATAATAATAATAATAATAATAATAATAATAATAGTAATAATAAAGTTAATACCAAAATTCAACATTAAAAAAAAATATACAAAAATGACAATAAAGAAAAACAATAAACAAGACTAACTATCCTAAATAAAAAACAACTAAACAATCAAACTAATGAAAATATATAACTATATCTGGCTTTACTTAGTTACATACATACCAATTAAGCAAAAACAATCCATTATCCTAATAAGTGAATACATGCAAAGACAAATTTCATGCCAATTCAGTCAAATATTAATAAACTAACATAACACAGTTAAAAATATATAAAAATACCCCATCTAAACATTCTGCATCTTCTGTAATTCCTTTATCTCACTTCTAGATGGTAAAATAAAGTCACTGGCTCAGACATTTGTATTATAGGTTGGATGTCTTGGCTTTGGCTCCAGATCCAGTAAAACAGGTACCAGTTCTGTCATTACTCACATCAGGGGTGGGACTGGGACAAAATATTTGGAGCAGAGGCCGGCCCACCAGGTATCGAGCAGGGGTGGACTAGCACACTGAAAACCACAGTTGTCTGACCTGTCAGTCATGAAACTAATATAACATGTGTTATTACAAAGGTACAAAGGCTCATATGTATTGTGTGAATATTATTAAAGGTCTAAGGCTATAGTGTCCAAAAGACTAGGATAAACTGAACCTTTGATTTTAAATTGGTACCAATAAGATATTGGTACCAAACAGTGCCAATGCAAACAGTGCATCGGTGAATGGCTGTTCAATAACAATGGTTCAGAAATTCAATTCTACATTCAATACTACAATTTGCATTCAATAACTGTTTTGACAAAAAAGAGGATTGAGAGATTACAAAACATAAGGTCCACCCACAAACACTTTGGGACCCATGATGGGTCTTATATATAAAATAAATATGTTCCTCTCGCCCCACCTGGGCAGTGTCTCCTTCAGACTCGGGTCCTCTACCAGAGGTCTGGGAGCCTGAGGGTTCTGCGCAGGATCTTAGCTGTTCCTAGCAATGCGCTCTTTTGTACAGAGATCTCTGATGTTGTTCCTGGTATCTGCTGGAGCCATTCTCCCAGCTTGGGGGTCACTGCCCCTAATGCTCCGATCACTACTGGTACCACTGTTGCCTTCACACTCCACATTTTCTCTAACTCCTCTTTCAGCCCTTGGTATTTCTCAAGCTTCTCGTGTTCTTTCTTTCTGATGTTGCTATCACTGGGGACTGCTACATCTATCACCACCACTGTCTTCTCATGTTTATCCACCACCACTATGTCAGGCTGATTGGCCATCACTATCTTGTCAGTCTGGATCTGGAAGTCCCACAGGATTTTTGCCTGTTTGTTCTGTGTTACCTTTGGGGGGGTGTCCCATCTTGACCCTGGGACCTCCAGTCCATACTCTGTAAAGAAGTTCCTGTACAGCAGTGGTCCCCAAATTGCGGCCCACGGGCTGGATGCCGTCCACCTCCACATTTGGTCCGGCCCCCTGAACAAAACCAGAGAGCATTTAGATTTTTTTTTTTCATATATGTGTATTTGTATTTGATAATAAAGTGGTATTTTGCATTAAAATGTTCCTCAGTTTTGAACTATTTTCATTATTAATTATTAGTTAGTAACTAGTTTAACACAAGAACTTTGAGAGACTGTTCATATGAGTCATTTAAGTCAGAGATTCTGCTCTGACGACTAAGCTAAACTTGGACCTGTTAAGACCAAGAAGTTTATGTTCAATGGACTTTTTTTCTGTGAAGAACCCAGAGAGGGTTATTTGATTGTGGCTTTCTGGAAAACAATAAATTTTTACATTTAGCCACTCCTGCAATCGTCACACTTTTTCTGTTACAAGGGGACCCCTGCTGTATAGTATGCCCACTACCTGGTTATGCTGCTCCATGTATGCCTTGCCTGCCAGCATCATACACCCTGCTGTGATGTGCTGTCTCAGGGGCTTCACTACTCAGCCTACACCTGGGGTCTTGTCTGGTGTGGTATATATATATATATATATATATATGAAAGACAACCCTTTAGCCCCGCCTCCCCTGCCCATGAAGCATGACAAGACCCCTATATGAAATAACTGGGGATAGCGTGGCTAGGCTAGTATTCAAGTGGAAGAGATAACAGGCAGATAGGGTTACACCAGCCCATAAAAGACTCCCCACCAATACCTAAGTACACTCTGGTGCAGGACACTGGACACAACCTTGTGGGCCAGCTAGGGCACCGGTAACAGCAGTTTTTATTTATTTTTTTCTCTTACTTACTGGCTGAGCACTGGCCCACTAACCCCAGAAGCCCACCAGGAACATTCCCAGTGGTCCTGCTGGCCAGTCCACCCCTGACTCACATCCACAGACAGTTGGAGGGAAGGGGTGGGGAGGGTCTTCACACTGAATAGCCTGGATTCTATTGGATCCACCCTATTTATCCTCACAGTTAGAGTGAACTGAAAATGACCTATAGTACACTTCATTCCAAGGGGGAACATACAGTTTTTGTGTATAATATGTTGATGAAACCCACCTTTAACCACATGACTTTCTCCAGTAAGGATCAGACAGACCATAAAAACACATGAACATTCACATAATGGACGGAGCTCCTTCTAGAGCAGGGGTGTCAAACTCATTTTCATTCAGGGGCCACATTCAGCCCAATATGATCTAAAGTGGGCCAGACCAGTTAAATAATATAAATAATAGGATAAGAACTTATAAATGACATGAACTCCAAAGTTTTCTCTGTTTTTGGGGAAAAAAAGCATCAAATTCCATAATGATAATGTTTTTATCTATGAACTGTACTGGAACATAACATGAAAAAATATGAACCATTATATTTTTTTTAAGAAAAAAAGTGCAACTTTAACAATATTACACCTTATTTTATTATTTATGCATGTGCATCACAACTTATAGATCACAGTGGATCTACAAATACACACATTAAACAATCAGAGTATTGATCAAATTCCACATATTTCTCTTTAGACATTTGAGGTTATTCAGATTTGTTCAGGATTTTCATATTTTTTTGTCATAAACAACATTTTTGGTGTAATTTCCCTATTTTTTTCACCCTACAACTAAGAGAAAAAATTGCATTTTATATCATTTTTAGGTTATTATGATAGTATTTTACTGGTCTGATCCACTTTAGATTGAATTGACAATTAAACATGTTGTTTTTATTAATATTTTCAATGTAAATTTTGTATTTCACAAATCCATCCCAGGGGCCGGACTGGATCCAATGGCGGGCCGGTTTTGGCCCCCGGGCCGCATGTTTGACACCCCTGATCTAGAGCCTGGATTCCATTCAATGCATCCTGTTTGTAACGCACTTCTACAACAATAAGGCTTGTTCTTATACACCCAGAGTCCAGAGTCAAACATTGGACTTTGATGGAATGAACCAGAAAGATCATGAAAAACAATTTGTAGGTGACAGTTGTTGATTTTGTTTCATTTGTTTCATGCTGTTTATGTTTATATTTCCCCCCTGACTCCTTTCCTTAAATCTAATTATGTTGTTTTTATGATTAAACAGAGCCAATTATTAAACCAACTATTGTATTGTCTGGATATTTGGATTCTATTCACCTGTGAAGGCTGGAAATAGAACACATGCTTGTTCATACTTATCATATCCAACAGATTATCCAGTCATTGATTTAAAGCAGCTCATTAGGATGGTAGCTGTATAACTTCCTGTCCTCTCCTGGGATTGTCCATCAGTATTACTTATTGTAGTAAAGTGCTGAGCTATATTTAAATTTTAATTGCACTGTACTGCAAGATCTGTGATTAAAACACCCTGAAGTGGGTAATGATGTAGAGATACAGTCACAGGCCAAACTCAATATTTATTGAAAAACTTGTTTTCTTCTTTTGTTATATTCTTTTGTTACAGTCACATCAATAAACAGGTTCATTAAGCTCTGGTTCTGATCCTAAACTATGGTTGGTCTATACTCTGTGATAGAAAACGTGGAGTTTTTGTTTCAAAAACAGCAGGTTTGAGTTAGGCTGATTGACTCAGACTAGTTTCACCTCGAGTTAAGTGCGTGCACAGCATCTACAAAAAAAGACATCATCAATGGAGCCCTGATTTGAAGGGTCACCATGGCAACGGGGAAGCAGACGGCTGCATTTTTCACCCACTGGAAATGGATAACTGAATGTGCTCATATGGAGAGTTTGAACATGTTATTTTTTTTTAGAAGTAAGTGTAATTGTATATTTTAATGTCCTCCTTATGCATTCAATTACCAGTAAAAGAGATTCACCAATATTCAGCTGCTGAGAGGGAAAAAAAATTAAATGACATAAAATTCAGTAGTTGGAGCAGCAGGTTAGGAAACTGAAATTGGGGGAGACTTAGTGGTGAATGCATGGTCACAAGTGAATGATGTTATTTATATAAACTATTGGAACATTAGCTGAACTAGCTCTGGTATTTGGAGGAAATGAAGAAGAAATTAAATGTGTGTTTTTATTTGAAGGCTGTGGGGGTGATTATGGAGCCTTAAAGCTGCCATTCCATGGTTATTTCATTAATATTACTGTGTTCTCTATTGTTTTTCAATACATTGTGTGTTGGTTCTATTTTAAAAAACATCCAGATTGTTTTGTTTCCAGCTGTTTTTTCACAGTAGAAAAATGACTTGAGGTCGAACAACAGAGTTTACCGGTACTTCCTCAAACATGTCCATGATGCATTGACGAGGTGTCTCTGATTGGCTCAGAATGCGTGAAGGAACACTCCCCCCTCCCCTCTCGCTCTCTGAATTTGTTTACCATTACCAGAGTAGCATCCAGCTAGGTTTCGTGCCATTGCTTGTTCTGAAAATGTGCAGGCAAAAAAACCCCAAAAGCTTTATTTCCACAGAGAGCACATGAATCAGTTTGATCCGCCATTTTTTCCAACTGTGGCGCAGTCTTCTCTTGTAGATGCTAATGCTAATGCTACTTCAGGTTTGCTGCAATGGGGAACGGGTTTAACCCCACGTGGATGACGCTAAAGTCCATCTGACGTCAGACGGACCGGCTTTTTCTGGGTCCCTCGTTCCTCTCGTTGTTTTCTGTGAATGCAGTATGCAGCCAGTGGAGGTGATGAACCACTGTCAAAGGCAGCATGTGTTGCTAAGTCGGAGTGACTCATCAGATTCCAAAAGGAGCGTGGAAAAGTGTTTTTCAGCAGAATGACACCTTTAATGTGTAAGTGATTCTGTCATATAGTGTCTGCATCTGATGTTTTCTGCATCTACGACAAAGAAATAGTGTGAACAGTACACACACATCTAGTGGATATGAGAGCATGAGTATATGGTTAATGTTATAAATGTCAGGATGGATCAGGTTTAATATTTAGATGACGGACTGGGGCGGTTCTGCTCACACTCGAATAAATCTAAAACTGACCATGTGTATTTTTCTCATTTCTAGTCTAGATATCTCATCACACTGAAAATAAGACTTAATCAACTTATGAGGAACTTTTCTTAGTCATGTGACTTATGTGTTATTTTAAGTGTGATGAGATATTTGGACTAGAACTTGAAAAAAAAAAAAACTGATAGATTTTTGCAGTCCAAAAAAATAACTGTAAATACTCAAACATTTATGTGACCTGAGAACCACCTACTGATGGATATTTGTACATTTCTTTCTCTGTAATGCTACACCTTCATCTACGGATATAGCAGTTCAAATGACATGCTAGTGAAAACAGTTTCCACCTACTGTGTCTAATGGAGTCTAATAATAAGTCTAATAAACAGACTTTTGGACAGATTTTTGTTTTAAATAACAGAATTACAGAACTATGTTACATTAAAGGTGTCATTCCACTGAAAACCACTTTTCCACACTCCTTTTGGAATCTGATGAGTCACCCCGAGTTACCAACACATGCTGCCTTTGACAGTGGTTCATCACCTCCACTGGCTGCATACTGCATTCACAGAAAACGAGAGGAATGAGGGACCCAGAAAAAGCCGATCCGTCTGACGTCAGATGGACTTTAGTGTCACCCATGTGGGGTTAAACCCATTGCCAGCAGCAAATCTGAAGTAGCATTAGCATTAGCATCTACAAGAGACGACGGCGCCACAGTAGCTGCTGCACAAACTTGAAAAAAATGGCGGATCAAACTCTCTGTGGAAATAAAGCTTCGTTTTTTCCCTGCATATTTTCAGAACCTAGGTGCATGCTACTCTGGTAAAGGTAAAAACACACAGAGAGGGGAGGGGGGAGTGTTCCTTCACGCATTCTGAGCCAATCAGAGACACCTCATCACCGCGTCATGGACATGTATGAGAAAGTAACGGTCAACTCTGTTGTTCAAACTCAAGTCATTTTACTACCGTGAAAAAACAGCTGGTAACAAAACAATCCAGATGTTTTTTTTTTAAATAGAACCAACACACAATGTATTCAATAACAATGGAGAACACAGTAATATTAACGAAATAACCATAGAATGACTCCTTTAAATGTCTCCCATTGACTGAATGAATGAGGAAATGAAACTCCATGTGTATCTGAAAATGGGCAGAGCCACAGAGGAACTCAGGGTTTCATGGATTAAACCTGCTCCTGACCAGGTTATATTTACACAGTCTGTTACTATGGTAACTGGCCCAGTATATACGTTACCACTCATTGTGAAACAGGCCAGATTTACCCCCCTGTCTGTGGGTTGAGTTAACTCCATTATTGAGACCAAACACTCAGGGTTTTCCTCATTTCAGGGTTGACAGACTCACATTTGTCATTAAATCTGCTTATTGGAATGGACCTCAGGTGTGTCCTTTATATTTGTCAACAGATAATCTGCCTCCCATCTGTCTTGAATGCTCCTGTTGTCCATCTTCCTTTTGGACATTTTTGTAGAGGGGTGGAATTCATTTTCCAGATGTGAGTAGTAGCAAGATTGTTAATAGCCTTGTTTTAGACAGGAGTTTTTAATTCCAAATAAAAGTTAATTCCACTTTAAGATGACCATGTAAACACCTAATTCCAGTTGAAAATGACACTTCACAATTAAACTTAATTACTGGTTTATTTTTTATCTTATTCCAAATTCAAGTATTCCTCAGCCATGTAAACAGTTAATTCTGCTTTAACATCATTCCTGTCACATGCTCCTTGTCTCATCGTGATGACACACATATTCCGTGCTGCCGGCATTAGTTTGTTCATTCCTAGGGTTGATTCAGTCAAGCTGCTACTTCACAATTATGACAAAAATGAATGCAAGCATTGCATGTAGTATCTGGTCTAACATGTTGATAGTTAAAACGAATGCAAAACAGGAAGTGGCCACGATCATTTTCTTACGGTAGACATCCAGGTGTTAAGCGGCCGTTCTGTCAAATCAGAACACTCTGTACCTCCAGCTCTTAAGTACAGCAGAATACCCTGATTTCCCATGGAAACATTTATTCAGAACAGACATGTCCATGTAAACATGACAGTAATAGCTTTAATTCCAAATTATTTCATACAGAATAAATAATTTGGAATAAAAAACACATGTGAATGTCGCAATTGATTGTTAAAGGTGGGGTGCAAGCATTTTATTAAATTATTATTATATTGCTTAAAATCCCCTTCACATCCCGATTACAACCAATGAATTAAATGCTCTCATACAAAAATAAAAAAAATATATATATGCACTGCCCTACAAAGCAAAAAGGCAGTAACTGCTTTTTTTGGCAAAAAAAAATTAGTTATTGTGTTTTTTGCAACATTCATATCATTCTTTGTCATATAATAAAATATCTAATCTCAAATGTCTTTCGTTTGGGGGATATTGGTGGGTGTTAGTACAGTAACTGCAAAAAGTACTAGTAAAACAAAGCAAAAAAGCAGTAAAGATCATTACTGTGTTCTTACCAATGTCCATTTTAGGACCCTGCACCAAGAGACTGTGAATGACTGTATTAGAATGAAACAGATTATGTAATTACAGTATTTTCTGAAGTATAAAGCGCACTGTCAATGAATCGTTTTATGAAGGTTTTTCAGGTGCATTAAGTGCAGTCAAAATCATGAGATGAAAAGTCGAAATTATGAGATGAAAACCCAAAATTATCAGATGAAAGGCCAAAATTATGAGATAAAAAGCTAAAATTATGAGATAAAAAGCCAAAATTATAAGATAAAAAGTCAAAATCATGAGATAAAAAGGTGAAATTATCAGATAAAAAGGTGAAATTATCAGATAAAAAACCAAATTATGAGATAAAAAGTCCAAATTACAAGATAAAAAGCCAAAATTATGAGATAAAAAGTCAAAATTATGAAATAAAAAGTAAAAATTACGAGATAAAAAGCCAAAATTATGAGATAAAAAGTAAAAATTATGAAATAAAAAGTAAAAATTACGAGACAAAAAGCCAAAAGTATGAGATAAAAAGTCAAAATTACCAGTCATTTTGAGTATACTAGCAAAGCATTTGGCTCGGGACGTCCAATGACTGAAGGGTTGGCGATTCACATCCTAGGTCTGACTGCCCATATGTCAAAGTGTCCTTGGAAAAGACACTGAAGAGAGACATTTCTATCTTTGGCAGCTGACAAAAAAATCTGTATGAGCTTGATGGTAATTCTTAATGACGTCCATGTACAATGTTATCTGTAATGGAAATGCTCTCAAGAAATAGTACGTGTTCCATGAGTAGAATAGAGTAGAACTGATAACATGTAGTGGAAATACAGCATTAGTGGCGTATGCGAACAGTGTGGTGGGACAGCTCTAATGTACATTTGATATGAGCTCATGGACCAAATAGAATGATACTGAGTTTGATATATGTGCTTTAGATGTTTGGTATTTTTCGACAAAAACTTCAGCCTAGAATGTAGCACACCATGAAAATACACATGCTTTGAATACTGACATTAATTACATCCACCTTAACCTGTATTGACAGCTGTAACCCACACAGAAAAACCCTGATGATGACACCAATGAGATGAAGAGATGTTTTTTGTGTGATTTTGTAAATTATGATATTTCGTTTCATTTATTCTCCCTTATTCCATTGCCTGATTTTTTTATTTTTTTATTTTACCTTGAGCTTGTATGTATCTCAGCAATATGCGGAACAAATGAAAACTCCTTTGAGGGAAACCTCCAGCTGCATCATTAGGGAGGTTAATGAGGATTTACAGATAATGTCTCAGTGGAATATTAGAAGTAAGATTTTTGATTTATCCAATTAATTATAGAGATTATCATTAACTCTACCAAGGACATAAAGACACACACAGTCAAGAGGTCAAACTCCTTTTTAATAAGACTGCACAAAATTGGCAGCCCATCAGTCTTTAGGAGAACAGCACTAGTTTAGCATAAGGGCACTTTCACACAGCATACTGGTGTCACCCTGTTACACCATATGTTGCGTTCACATGTGTGTATGTATGAATGGATGTTACAGGGCTGAAACAGTAGGTGGCGCTAATCACAAGTTAGTAGAAGACAAACCCTTACCTATCAGATATCATGCAAAATACACTTTTTAATTTCTTTACAACACAAATATGTGACCCACCACCACGAAACCAGGCATAAGTCGCGCTGAGCCGTTCAGAGCTACAGCCAAATTTAGGCTGGAAGGCGATTTCTTATGTGTGTTTACATTTTATCAAAAAACGGTACCTTAACACCTCTATTTTCAGTTCCTGTGGTCATTACATTGAAATCCAATCAATAAAGGTGTTTATTGAGTCAATTATTTAAACGGCGACAAAAGTTCAGGGATTGCTGAGCAAAGACAAAGCCGACTTCCACCTCTTTTGGCCGAACAAAACGATCTCCGTTCCGTGGGTAAACACCCAAGTGTTTGGTACGAGGTAAAAGCCTATATTGAATGCTCTGTCCAATGGTGTAAGCCAAATGATTATAATACGTCGCACTTCTGTCCTATTATTATAATATATAAAACTTCTGTGACATGTCCATCAGTGTCCTTTAACATCTGTGAAAAATTTGTGTCAATCGGATAAAAAAAATTATGATGCGTTGCTAAGGACTTCCTACCCCAAAACAGTCCAAAACTTTGACGGACAATTTCTAAAAAATTCAAATTGCAAAATATGTCCAAATGTGGATATTAAAATGACCATAACTTTGGTTCTACTTGTGATAGAAACATAATTTTTTCACCATCTTAAACCTTAGTTTCCACTCTACCAAGCTACACAGATAACTCAGTTTGGATTTCCAGACACTTATGCCTGGTTTCATGGTGGTGGGTCACATATATGTTGTCTGCAGGGGCACTGACAGGAATTTTTGGCCCCATAAAAGATTCAAATTTTGGGCCCCCACAGCTTGCAGCTTGTACCTGGAAGTAGTACCCTTAAAAGAAGGTCTTCCCCAGACCTGGGGTAGACTCTAGGCATGCTGCATGGTGTGTGTGCATCTGTCTCTGCTTATGTCTACTCCACTTGACCCTGTATCAAAGTATTTGAAAAAACAAACAACAAACACACAAAAATAAACCTTACTAACACCAGAGAGCATTTACATTTATTGTTCTGTATATTTGCTGTCTACCTTGTAACTGCTAGTGCGATGGGCTATAATTATGTCCTCTATTGTAAGTCACTTTTGATAAAAGAAATGTAATGTAATGTGAATTCATTTGAAAGTGACATGGTACTCTGTGCTGCTTTCTCACCATCTGCACTGCTGGTGCTCGCCCTGCTCTCCTGCACTGCAAGACTGACACTGGCAGCAGCATCATGGCCTGATGAGGGGCCTGGCTCTGCATCAGTGATACATGCAGAAAAAGTTATAAGCAAACACAGGGTGCGATTTCTCAAAAAAACAAATTGGATGGGGGTAAAAAGTTTGTGTTGGATGTTATGACCCTCACAAGCAGGTATGGCTTGTCCTCTCACCGGGCACATTTCTTCCATGGCATGTGCCGTGACCAGCTCTGGGTCAGCCAGGAAGGGTCTCCCGGCTCTGGCGGCGAGCTTTACAGCACCCTCCACCCCGACTTCGCCACTTCCCGCCCTCTCTCCCCCTGACGTGACCTCGTCACCAGGGCAGGGACTGGCCAATGTACAACAGGTGCCGGGGGTCAGCTCTGATGTCGGCAACCATCCATCTTGAAACACATAAGTCAGGCACACGTGAGTCAGAGGGTCTCCCAGAAATCCCGGCTGAGGTGAAATTCCGGCCCTGCAGGAGCCCGAGCGCACGCGGGCAGTAAAATCAGAGGACACTAACGGACCCTAATAGTGATGTCCAAAACCAGAGGGGGGGGGGGGGGGGGGGGTGATCGATCCCCACCATTCCCCCAGTAAATCGCACCCAGAGCATGTAGGTTTAAGTTCTGCATGCAAGTTAGATGAATTTTAGTTGACTCACATTCAGTAGCCTTACAAGTGTTACCCATAAAAGAAAGAAAACATATTATTCATTAATTTGACAGTGACATGGGCTGACATTTAAGATGACAGTCTCTCGGCTCATTCATATTCTGCATTTTAACCATCAGAACCCTTTGTCTTTTATTTGTGGTCGAGCTTTCTCCAGCTCCTCTTGTTTGTGTCATCACACTAATGTGTGCGAACGTTCCACTATCCTTCCCTTTCTCATACAGGGTATGAATGACTCGATATTAGCAACACTGAAACACCAGCATAACGTAATATTTTATATTGTGTATGTGTCGAGTGTATCTTGCAAGTTCACCCACTTTTGTTGTTTGTTCCCTGTGATAGCAAAGGTAGTTTTTTTAAATGAAAACTGGCACTGCTGCTAACTGTACAATCATTCACTTGGTTAGCTAATCCAACCGCGTTCATAAGAATTCATTGCTAGGATTTTGAACACTCAAAGTCAGTCAGTGAACATACCTTTCTTTGCAAAAAAACTGAGTTACTAGTTGTCACCCTCGACTTTCCTTTTCATCGTTTTCTCATCTTTCCTTCCATTTTTGCCATCCAGAATTCACTTTAGTTTCAGTGTTAGTGTGCACTGTGCAAACACCTGCAGCACCTCAGCAGAAGCAGAATGAGACAGTCAAGGTCCGCACATTCATTTAATGTATCACAGGTTTGCCAGAACTGGACTACACCATTTAGCAAAAGGGGGAGGGTTAAATGACAATATGATGAAGAACTAAATAAAAAAGTTATGGAAATTGACAACCACGTGTAATTAGCTCATTTTAGATGATCAAATTTTGACCTTTATTAGAAAAAGCTAAAAATGGGAAACATTAAAAATAAAAATTATATTATCAGCCATCCCTGCATGCCCCCCTGTCAGTGCTCAGGCCCTGAGAATCGTTCCCACATTTCCCCGCCTGTGTGAGGGAACCCCTAAAGTATGAACAAAAAACATCCACTCTCCTTTTCTCCTGATCCATTTCCTGTTGGAGGGGGACAAAAAACGCTCGATTTTGGATTTTCTATGCTACATACATCACATGCATAGATTAATTTGAATTTGAATACTCCACCCCATCCCACCCCACCAGCTCAGCTAACCCCACGTACTGGTCACAGACCCCTCTGCTCAGACTCACAGATCCACCATTATTCCCTATCGTAGTCCTAGTGTGTGTCCAGTGCATTGGAGTCTGAGTTCTGGTCGCTCTGTTTGTATCTGGGTCTGTGGTTGGACAGATCCGGGTTAATTAGATGAGCTGGTCCATGGACAGTACTGCGACCATGGTGTTGTGACCCAAATATGCACCACGACTGTCAACAGACCAGGACCTGAAGGCACCGTGGCTGTAAAACTCAGCACTCAGTCCACTTTGATTCTCACCAGTTGATTATATTTCATTGTTGTATTTGTCTATTTTTATCTCCCTCACCTTTTTCAGGTTCCATTTCTTTCTCTTCTTCCACTTGGGAGAATGTGGAAGAGAGGGGCGGGGTCAGCTGTGGCTCATTTGTATGAAAGCATGAGGCAAAAAAGGGCAAACCCTAATCCTAAACCAGGTTGAAGAGGCTGCTGTATCTGTCTAGCATGTCACAGACAGGTCACTGAGACACCAGGGAACTGTGTCCACTGGTGGAAAATGGACATGATGTGTCTCCTTTAAGGCTTCCCCCTCTTTAAATGGGACGACTACATCCATTTATGTATCAAGAAATAACTTAACACTCCACCTTGTGTCGAACCACTTGTAATAAATGTTATTTTTCACTTGTTCCCATGTGCAACAAAATCACAGTATAACAATGGAAACTGCATTTGTCCATGAAGAATCAAAATGTGTGCTGTGTGTGTGTGTGTGTGTCCATGTGTTAAACACTTTTCACTGTTAAAAAAGGAAAAAAAGAAAAGAAAGAGAATATAAAAAAGATAACGCACATGGTCCATGGGGTTACCGCCACTCCCATGGTAACCATTTCCTATTAAGAGAAGCCCCTCATTGGCCTGAACAAAGGCCCATTCACTTCAGTATAAAACACATAGCCTCATATTGGATGTAAACGTCAGCTCACCTTTTACTCCAGTTGTCTCAGTCCATAGTTCATCCATATCATTACTTATTAATGAATTTCTCAGTGGCTTCAAGTGTTATGACTGAAGTTTTTTTCCTCTTCATTAGGAGTGTAGTGTTGCGGGGAAAAACAGAGTATATCTAATGTCAAGCTTCTGTAGTTTGAACACTTTAATTCTATTCCATCTCTATTTCTCAGACATGGCACACAGACAAACACACACACACACACACACACACACACACACACACACACACACACACACACATATTTCTGCCCCTGTACAAAACAAAGGGGACTGAAGTCCTTCCACAATATTCAAGTTGTCACTAATATGTTGAAAATGACAATTATATATATATATATACCGTAATTTCCGGACTATAGAGCGCACCTGATTATTAGCCGCACCCACCTCATTCTAAGAGGAAAAACGATTTTGTACATACACAAGCCGCACATGTATATAAGCCGCATGTGCCCACATTAAAACATGTAACACAAACACAAAATTAACCCAAACCCGACTTCAAGTCCCGCGAATGAAACTAAATGTCCTTCATTAACCCTTGTGCGGTCCTTCGTAAAAGACACACTGGCTGTGTCCTACAATCGGGTCTTAAAAACCCAGATTCCAAAGTTCAGTTCCATAGACTCATCACCCCACCCCCCAAGGATATATTACTGTTTTCAGTAGTAAGCAATGGCATCCTACAGTACGTATAAAAAGGTACATTTGTGAACCACCGGCTCTCTTTGACCCGAAGGACCACACAAGGGTTAAAGTCCACAGTCCAAAGATCACAGCCGGCAAAATGAACGGAAAATGATACTTAAGGTTTGATGCAGACCTGCAGAGTCAACGTCCCGTTGAAACTAATCCAAGGAAAAAAAAGTGTATATTTCCAAAGGTAAGGGAGGGAAAAATGTCCGCCGCATCCACAAACAGGTGGCTGGTCGCCGCCTCACCTCATCTATTGCAGAGTCAGTGATAACTTTCTCTTTCGCAGAGAGTTCAGGTCAAACTCCTCTGTGCCAACGTGCAAAAATAATCCACAGGGTCTGGTCGAGCCTCTGTCTTCTCTCACACACCGCCGCGGGTTTTTCTTTAAGCAACTTTTTACCCCCTGTACACCTGTCCGTCAACTTTACCGCTCCCACTTAAACCCGTCACCCCGCGTTTGTTCCGCCCCTCCTTTTTCATTCAGTCTTCCTCTACGCATATATTCCACCGGTCTAAATCTGACCTTTTCTACTCGAGCGCCTCTGGCGGCCGTTAGGAAAATTACATAAATTGGCCGCATCACTGAAAAAGCCGCAAGGTTGAAAGATTAGGAAAAAAGTAGCGGCTTGTAATCCGGAATTTACGGTATATATATATATATATATATATATATATATATATATATATGTATATATGTACATGTATATATATGTATATGTGTGTGTATGTATTTATTTTTTCTCTTATCTTAAAGATGATCTGGTTCCGTACCAGCCCAATAGAACCCTTCGTTCTCAGAATACAGGTGTATTGAAAGTTTCCAGGGTTTCTAAAAGTACAGTAGAAGCTAGAGCCTTCTGTTATGGAATCAGCTTCCATTTAATATGAAAGATATTCTATATTTAAGATTAGGTTGAAAACATTCCTCTTTGAGAAAGCCTATGGTCAGGTTAGTTAGAAACAGACTGAAGTCACAATTCAGTCTAAGCTGCAGTAGGAGCTAGAATGCCCCCCGGGGGGGAGTGGCAGCTCTCTCAGCAGTGTCTGTGTACGGAGCCATGGAATACAGGATCTGTGGCGACTCGCTTTTGCCCTGAGTTGACCTATGACCCCGGACCTCCTCCCTCACCTGTCTGGTGGATGGACCAACCCCCTCCCTTTACACATGGACGTTCATCTATAGTCTGTCCGTCCATGGGAGTGGACCTGTCCTTCAGTGTGGTTCTCCTCAACATTTCTTCTTTTTACCACTGGGTTTTGAAGTTTTTTCTTGCCGAGAAGGAGGGTCTAAGGACAGGGGATGCTTGGGACTTTTTTCATGTATCTCTAGTTGATTGTGTTTCTGTAAAGCCCTGTGAGACGACTTTGTTGCGATTGGGGGCTTTATCAATAAAATTTTATTTAATTATTTTTATTTATATATAAATAAATGTGTGTGTGTGTGTGTATATACCTGTATCCCTATCTTTATGGGGACATTGATCTGTTTACACAGTCGCAACATGGGGACCTCTGACACCAATGATGAGGCCCTATAATTTTTTTTTTCTGGAAGTCCCCATAAAGCATGAGGGAAACGGGTGCAAAGTGAAACGTATTTTTCAAAGGTTTGAAGATGTGTTTACGTATTTAAAAAAAAAAAATTCTTATTATTTTTTTTTTTATCACTTATTTATTCTGCCTTTTATATATTTTTTAATTTTTTTTTTTATTTAAATGTATTTAAAATTATTATCTCTGCCAAGGAGGTATTAAATTCAGGTCCGTTTGTCTGTTTGTCAAAAAGTTCTTTTGATGAAGCTTTCAGAAATGATAGATAATGGGTCAAGGAAGAACCCATTAGATTTTGGTCAAAGGTCAAGGTCACATTAAAGGTCAACACCTAAAACCCATCAGTGGTAATATCTAAGGATTCAGACAAGATACAATCTGGCATTTTTTTCATTCACATCGTCTCACCTTCAGACATCAGATGGGTCAACACCTATGGCTTCATCACGTCACATTTTGATGTCCCATGATGCCATATCAAGCCTTGGTGGCTGACTGCCTTGTTATTTTTTTTATTTTATTTTTTATTTTTTTGAGGGGGGGGTGTTTACGCTCACTACCTAATGGATACTTTACCTACAAGTGATGATTACAAACTTGGTCTTCATAAGGCATGTAAACAAGTATATGTGTATGTATGTGTGTGTGGCATTTAAACACAGTTACATGTGGAAGAAAAATGAAGATTATCTCAGTCTGAATTTGCAACATTATGTCTCTGACATTATTTTAAATACATATGTTTTCATAGAGTGTAAAAATGAAAGGATAATATACTTTATTTTGAACATAAGTAGGAATAAATTTAACCAAAAGAAAAAAAAACAAATTACAAATTTAAACAGAACACTCCAACATATGGAAAGTAATAACCAAGAAAATAAAAACAGTCACACACTTTTTATTGTAGCTCATTAACAACACTTTATGTCTGAAATGGAGTAGAAAGAAGTCAACCATATAATGTCCTACCACAAATAGAAGACAAATAGATATTCACCAGGAAATGATAGCACATGTTTTCAAGGGTAAAAAAAATAAAAGACAAACTGTTTTGTATTAACTGTATTGGGAGGTGGACAATCCGTGTCTAATAATGTGTTTCACGTGGGAGGGAGGCACGTAAAACACTAAAAACAAAAATCCTGTTGTTTTTACGTAAAAAAACAACTGTCCAGAATAATCCTGTAAAAAAAACATATCAACATATTTACAGAGTAACATGTAGATTTAACACTTTAAACATGTAGCTTTTACATTTTACACATGGAAATTTAACATTTTAAACATGTAAATTTAACATTGAATGTAAACAGATTGCCCCTTACATAAATCTGCAGTGTTTTCACCAGGACTAATTTAGAGTCCAGTGTCTTCAGTTTTGTAAAGACACTTGGACATGTGAATAGTCAGAGATAGGATTTGAACTACCAACCCTACCAACCCCTACCAACAATCAGCCCTGCCAACTGAACCACAGCTACTTTATGTATTTTTTTCTTTACATATTTAAAATCTTAAATTGTTCAATGTTTACTGCTTCATTACGGTACTTTAAAAAAAAAAGCTGTTATATCAACATTGTAGTTTGCAATTTAAACAGCACCACAATAATTTTCAATTTATCATTTTATTTTCTCAAAACAATAGAAATAAATAATTTCTACATAGAAATCTGCTTTTGTTAACATACTCTTCCTGTAAAAAAACTACACCTATATTTCATTTAATCATCAGCACAAAAATCTTCTCAAACATCTTCGCATTGTATTTTCTCTTATAGTATTTTTAAAACTTTCTCCTGTTAATTCTATGGACTTTTTTCACCCCACGATGCAGGGTTTCATAAAGAAAACCTGCCGACGAGCAGGTTCTATTCACAGAGTTTGTTACCATGACGACAGACTCAGACTTACCTCTCTTTCTGGAACAGAAAACTCAGTGTCCCTCATGTTAGTGTTAACATATTCTAAATGTTCCCATAACCTGCTGCTGTGTGTAGAATGTGTTACAGCAGGGGTCTCAAACTCTTCAGGGGCCACATTCAGCAAGATTTGATCTCCAATGGGCCGGATCAGTAAAATAAAAACATAATAACCTTTAAATGTCAACTCCACATTTTTGTTTTAGTGAAAAAAAAAACAGTGCCTTATGAAAATACTTTTTTAAAATAAACTATCCAACAAGAAAGATGTGAATAACCTGAAAAAACTGAACTATCTCAAGAAAAATACATGTGATTCTAATAATATTATGCCTCAATTTACCATTTACGCACATGCCCTAAGGATCAGATCTACTACAAAGACACTCAATTGTTAAAATTGTGCTTAATTTTCATTAGACATTTCAGGTTGCTCATATTTGTTCAGGTTTTTCACATTTTATTGTTACAGGATAGTTTGTAAATATACATATTTTCCTAATTCCTAATTTTTTTTGCACTATAACAGAGACAGAAATTTGAAGTTGTCATTATTTATTTATTTATGGGAATAATGTAAATTATTTTCACATCAAACTGAGAAGAAAAGATGGAGTCATTATTTATATGTATGTTGTTCTGCTATAGTTGACTGTAAATATTATTGGTCTGAACTAAAATGAGTTCCACGACCTTGACTGTGGTCTTTTTGGAATTTGCAAATTAATTCCACGGGCCACATTAGAACCTTTGACGGGCCGCCTTTGGCCCGTGGGCTGCATGTTTGAGACCCCTGTGTTACAGTGTTATTCATTATTTGATTAAACAACAACAACCTTTTCACATTCTTTTTTGTGCATTTCATTCTTCTCTGTGGTCAAATATTCTATAAAGTAGTGTATTTATAAACTCAGGGGATGAATGTGTCTCTGCTGCATATGAACATAGTCAGTATTGATTCGTCCAAATGTGGTAAAAACACAAAAGCTCCTCGCATCCAACAATGAAAAACAAAAATGTCTTCAGAGAACTGCTCTGAGGTCAGTCCATGGAGTTCCAGCAGCTCTGACTGAACTGAACCAGGTCATGATCAAACTGGACCAGGACCACAGCAGAGGCTCATGGGACTTTAGCAAATTGGACACAACAGCATTTAAACAGTTTGGCTGTCGATGGTTCCCCGTGGACATTTGGACAAGTTGACAGCATTGCACATTAGTTTTTATTTAGTCCAAGGACACAGAAGTCCAACAGGAGTTAAAAATCTCCAATACATCAGCAACCATTTCACAATGTTTTGGTACGTCTGCTTTTATCATTTATTCTTCACACTGTTGTGCAGTTTCTTTTGGAACGACATGCTTTGAACTGAAGATAATATTTTTAAAACTCTATATTCACCGTGTTTTCAAAAGAGATCAGAATCATAAATGTGTGACTTCATTCCTTTAACATAGAATCATTATTTAATGTCGAGAGTTTTCTTCAAATTAAAGACTCCATTTCAATCACAAAATCAACTGAATGTTCATTTCATCGATTTCAAAAAGCCTTAAGCTTAAACAGAGGTGTCAAACATGCGGCCCAGGGGCCAAATCTGGACCACCTTAGGGTCCAATCCGGCCATTTGGATGAATTTATGAAAAGCAAAAATTACACTAAGATATGAATCATTTTAATTCATGGTCCACATTCAGACCAATTCACTCTAATAATAACCTATAAATCACAAGTAAAACATTTCTTTGTAAATGTGATATTTTTTCATTTAGTGACACTAAAACAAAGTATAATTTCACAAAAAAAAAAAATAAAAATTGGAAATGTCTTAAGAGAAGTAAGAACAATTTGAATAATATTCCACCTATTACTAAATATTTTGTTTAAGTTAGAATGTATATGTGTAAATGATAAAATAAAGCCTAATATTGTTTGTTTTCATGAAGTAATTTGACTTTTTTCGCTCTAAAAGACAGTGACAAGTTTGGAGTTGACATTATTTCTATATTATATTTTGGGTATTTTACTGGTTCCGCCCACTTCAGATCAATTTTAGCTGAATGTGGCCCCTGGACTAAAATGAGTTTGACACCCCCTGAGCTAAAATAATGTTTTTGACAGAACACAAATCATTGAGTTTGGTAAAAACAGACCCAAGTATACATTCAGTTTGACTGAGGTGGAAGAAAAAAAAAGGAAATGCAAGTTCTACTTTGAGTAAATCCATAGTATATTTACCAAAGGCTTATTTATCACTAACATTAGAGAAGAAATGCCATTAAAAATATTGTCTTTGATGATTAATAAATGACATTTGTGATGAGAGCCCCAGTCCTAGCTGGGTCCAAGCTCCTTGTTGACCCAGAGTCTGACCCAGTTGAGCCTCCACAGCTCTGGGCTCACTGTGTGTTTTTTTTAATCCCTTATCGATTTAAAATGTTCTGTGGTGATATCCAAGGGCAAGGAGACAGGAGAATAACCACTGCAGTTTTTAGCTGGCTAACACTGCGCCTTAGTTTTAAACTGTCTACCTCTGTTAGCTTCAGGTCAGCTTTTAGCATTAACCTGTCTACTCTGTTAGCTCCAGGTGAGCTGTTAGCTTTATCCTGTCTTTCTCAGTTAGCTCCAGACTAGCTGTTAGCTTTAACCCGTCTACCTCTGTTAGCTCCAGGTTAGCGGTTAGCTTTATCCTGTCTTTCTCAGTTAGCTCCAGATTAGCTGTTAGCTTTAACCTGTCTACCTCTGTTAGCTCCAGGTTAGCTGTTAGCTTTAACCTGTCTACCTCTGTAAGCTCCAGACTAGCTGTTATCTTTAACCTGTCTACCTCTGTAACCTCCAGGTGAGCTGTTAGCTTTATCCTGTCTTTCTCTGTTAGCTCCAGACTAGCTTTTAGCTTTAACCTGTCTACCTCTGTAACCTCCAGGTGAGCTGTTAGCTTTATCCTGTCTTTCTCTGTTAGCTCCAGACTAGCTGTTAGCTTTAACCTGTCTACCTCTGTAAGCTCCAGGTGAGCTGTTAGCTTTATCCTGTCTTTCTCTATTAGCTCCAGACTAGCTGTTAGCTTTAACCTGTCTACCTCTGTTACCCCCAGGTTAGCTGTTAGCTTTATCCTATCTGTCTCCGTTAGCTCTAGGTTAGCTCTTAGCTACAGGCAATGCAGAGTTTGATAAGTGTCAATCAATCTCCCCCACGTTCTCAGCTCTACCTCTGAATCCATTTTGTAATTTCCAGAAGTGAGGAAAACGCTTGGCTGCGCATGATGCTACCAAGATGGCGACGGTGGGAATCACTCACTAAGCTTCACTTCAGTTCTTCAGAAACCAGTGGGTCACATGAATGGAAGTTTTGTCCATGTTAATTTCCAGCCTATGGGCAGTCCCCATGACTTTGCACCTGTTGACATTTGTGCAACCAAATTTAGTAAATCAGCTACAAGTTGTGGTTCAACTGACACGCAAAATTACTAAACTGTATATGCAAATGAGTACTAGGTAGATCTGGCCCTAAGTTTTTACTGCTGTTATTCTTAATGTACATATTTAGAAAACAATATATACCATATTAAAAATGTTATGTACTATTTTAAGTTAAACTACATAACATATGCAACAATAAAATAAGCCACAGTATTACCAGCCACAACATTATAAAGGAATGCATCAGTTAATATACATTACTCTATACTACATTATTTTGTATCATCCTGGTATTTTATTTTTGGTACATTGAGTGTATATTAATGCTAATCATTTCTATAGTTTTATTATTACATAACATTTGCTGCTTTTTCCACCAGGGTGAATAATGTGTATTAAATACCAGATGGAGGCTGAAAAAAAAAAATTAACCAGACCCTCAGGCGACAATGATGACTGTTGAACACATTATCATTCTGTGGTTATACTCAGGAGTCATGATAGTGTTGAACAGAAATTACAATACTTGACTTAATTTAACTCATTTATCTATGAGTCAGTGGGTCAATGTTAAAGCTAATTATATATGTAACTGTAAACTGTACATCCTGTTTGTTGTTTTAAATCCCTTTTTTTTTTTAACCTCAATCAACTAACTGAGGCGAATGCTTCATTAACTAAACACTACATACATGTTGCAGAATGGCGCAGTTGACTGTTGTGGACATACAGTATACAATACATATACATATATATTGTACCCCTGGGTTAGATTGTCTTTGGTCTTTTGAGTTGTAAATACAAGAATGTACTAGTGTCTGGAGTATGTCCTGTTTCCAAATCCTGTAACGCTGTGTTAGTGGATTCCAGATGATTAATGTACCAGTTACTGTGAAAGTTTTCAAGAATTTACAGTTTGATGAAAGTATCTACTGGTTTATCAGACACCATCAGCAATTGTTAACACAAGTATGTAAGTGTCGAGATATTTCATTTACTATGTTGATTTATGAAATAGCAGTAGTAATGAAAAGCATGCACTGAAGCTGCTGAATGAACACACACACACACACACACACACACACACACAGTCACATAACTACCATATTGACCCTAATACAGGACAACCCCTTATTTTTAAGACTAATTTTCAGAAAAAAACCTCTGCTAATGACAATTCATTTTTATTCTACGGCCCTCTAGAATGTTGAGACAGCTCCCATTTACTTTGAATGGACGTTCCCAGTGTTCTGTGGGCAGATTTTTTTCGATAAAACCAATGGCAACAAGTTTTGTCACTTCAGATTCCACTTTGAAAGTAAATATTTGCTTCATTGTAATGGCTATTTTATCCAACCTGTTAGAGTAGTAGGGTCTATTTCTACTGAATTTTTAGCAGATGAGACGCAGCAGCAGCTCGAGAGCAGCGGAACAAAGTAGCCTATACAGTGTCAGTGGAGTGTTGCTGAGGAACAACAATAACGTTCTAACTCACTCACTCACTGGCCCCTCCCACTCATGCTGTGGCCCTGCCTCCTCCCACTCACTGGCCCCTCCCACTCATGCTGTGGCCCTGCCTCCTCCCACTCACTGGCCCCTCCCACTCATGCTGTGGTCCTGCCTCCTCCCACTCACTGGCCCCTCCCACTCATGCTGTGGTCCTGCCTCCTCCCACTCACTGGCCCCTCCCACTCATGCTGTGGTCCTGCCTCCTACCATTCACTGGCTCCTCCCACCCATGCTGTGGTCCTGCCTCCTACCACTCACTAGCTCCTCCCACTCATGCTGTGGTCCTGCCTCCTCCCACTCACTGGCCCCTCCCACTCATGCTGTGGCCCTGTCTCCTCCCACTCACTGGCTCCTCCTACTCATACTGTGGTTCTGTCTCCTCCCACTCACTGGCTCCTCCTACTCATGCAGTGGTTCTGGCTCCTCCCACTCACTGGTCCCTCCCATTCATACTGTGGCCCTGGCTCCTCCCACTCACTGGTCCCTCCCATTCATACTGTGGCCCTGGCTCCTCCCACTCATGCTATGGTCCTGCTTCCTCCCACTCACTGGCCCCTCCCACTCATACTGTGGCCCTGGCTCCTCCCACTCATGCTATGGTCCTGCTTCCTCCCACTCACTGGCCCCTCCCACTCATACTGTGGCCCTGGCTCCTCCCACTTATGCTATGGTCCTGCTTCCTCCCACTCATACTGTGGTTCTGTCTCCTCCTACTCACTGGCTCCTCCCACAGAACCTCATCCTTGTTTGATCTGCAGCTCTTTTTAAATAGCAGCACTTTTCAGAATCCATGATCAGCTTTTCTTTTACCGTTAATATTCTTCAGACAGTCTTTTTCAAAGCTCCATTTTTGGATGTTCCACGCTCTAACTGCCTGACAGTTTTTGACACCTCTGCTGCATTAACCTCCGTCATCTTAAAGTTAGCCTCAATTTCCTCCACTTTGGTCCCACTTTGCTCTGGACAGTCACCACCTTGTCACTTTTTTACATCTCCTGCCAATGTTTTTCTGCTGTGATTGACAGATAAACACCAACCAAAGTGATGTCACTGGCGCCCTCTGCTGTTGTGGTGGTGTAACGACCCCAGACAACTAGGTTAGACCCTGATTATAAGACGACCCACCTTTTTACACATTTTTTTAATCTTATATTTGGGTCAATATGGTATATATCTGTGAACTGGACATGCTTCCATTGGTTCCAATCTGGCCCACAAGTTGAATTTGTAAAATGGAAAACTTACACTGAAGATACAAACAGTCAAGGTTGTCAAACTGATGGAGTTAAAATGTGAATAACTTGGAACAAATGTGAACAACTTCAAATTTTTTTTGAAATTGTTTTTTTTTTTTAACACAGTAATAAATTCACTGTGATGAGACATAATATTCTTGAAATTGCACTTATTTTTTTTTTAAACAAATGTCAGTTTATATGGTTGTTGGGGTTCTTCATATTTTTATAATGTAATTTGACTTTTTTTTTCTAATTAAAATAAAGTGAAAATTTTGGATTATTAGGTTATGTAAAAATGCCTATTACTTTACCAGTCCGGTCGACATGAGAACATGACGTGTTGTATGTGGCCCATGTTTCACACCCACATTTTATACAATGACAATAAAGTATTGAATTGAAATGAATAAGTGAATATGGTATAGAAATAAACTGTTTGTAACTGTAGGAGAGGTAACAGGAGGTGTTATAATACTGTCTTTTCTTTCTCTATTGTCAGAACACATGAAACAGTCCTTGCAGTCCTAAATATTTCTGATTGTCTTAACCAATAAATGAATATTTTTGATTGATTGATAGATACTTTATTGATCCCTTACAGGAAATGACTTGGTTACTACAGTAGAAGAGAGCTGCAGTAACAGGCTGCCCACCACAGGCTCCAAACAAGAACCCCATCAGGATTTAATTAACTTTACGTAAAGGTTTTCTCCTTTCGTAGTGATTGAAAATTCCGCAACACATGTTTTTCCTTGATGTTTCAAACCAAGCTACCTTTATTTAAATTACTCTTTAAATAAATAATGTGTGTGCATATATGTGTGTGTGTGTGTGTGTGTGTGTGTTCCCTTGTGTGCATAAATACATGTTATGGTACATTTCCACTAACCACATTTAATATGCACTGAAGGATATATTACTTCTTTTTGCTGTTCCTCAATGAGAAGGACTTTTTCATTTATGTAATGAAACCACTCTGGTTCAGCTTTAGTGGATATAATGTCATCCCACAGCCTGGATAAACCTGGTCTTTGTCACATATTTTGGTTCTAAGAGGTTTTATATATATTTAATAACAGTACTGTGAAACCTTTCCTTATGAACTTCTATTCATTTTCAAAGGACCCCAATCTTGCTGTGACACTGAATGACATACTACATTATTAGTTGATCACAGTATGTATGTTGTTGATTTCTGTTGTCTATTAAGTCTTTTTGTATTAAATGTTCTCAGGTTTACTTGACCTTCACTTTCAGAGATCATGTACTATGTTATTTTGCTGCTGCTGCTACCGCTGAAGAAATAATGAGCCACAAACAAAATGATCATTTGAATGGTAAAAAAAAAAATTAAGGTAACTAATTCTGTGGCTTGTTAACTTTGAGTCCAAAGTCTGATGTATAGAAAACAGGATTTTTGCTTCATTAGTGGATAAAAGTCTGCAGGGACACATTAGTTAAAACCACAACCCAGATAACGAACGGAAACTGCAGCTGTCACTAATATATATATATATATATATATATATATATATATATATATATATATATATATATATATATATATATATATATATATATCGCCAGTAAAACACTAGGAAGACTAGTGTTTACTTCATTAGGGAATAGAATAGCAATCCAGTTTTTTTTATTTAGACACCTACAACAACAAGTATCACATCACAGTAGAAGCTTTCCAGAAAGCTCTAGAAACGTGCGAATAAAGATACGATCATTCAGACATTGGAGATAGTTATGCACCAAGAGTTGTGTCTCATTTCTCAAACCCTCATAATATTTCCTAAATGTAAAAAAAAATAAAAAAAACAACTCTTGTCAGTGCCTAAACTATCCTTGTTTCTTAGAGATGTAGTAGTTGTTATATAATAAATCTATTTTACTCCTTGAATCACGTGCACACCCATGAGGATTTACAAACCTTCACATATCTACTAATGTGTACATGAAACATATTTTTGGCTCATTGTTAATGAGTTATAGGTTCCTGTAGAGACCCCCACCCTCACCCCCCTACCCGTTTCTGTGCCAACAGTGTTCATGCCCCCAGTGCCACTGTGAACGCCACAGAAATGACAGTTTTAAAACCCTGCCCTCCATGCAGGCAAAGACTCTGAACTGAAGGATACTGTAAACATCAAGAGGTAAAGTTAAGACACCAGATGTTTCCTCATTGGTGAGAATGTTCTGGGAAAAAAACATGTTTGTTTAAATTCCTTGTTGGGCTTTGGCTGGAGCTGGTCCATCCAGACATATTGAACCACAAATGACAGACTAGACTTTTCCATTTTCCATGTCCCCAGGTCTTTGTTGGAGAGGGTACACCGTGGTCCTCATCATCATTATCTTGATCATTACATCCTGTCTTCTTTGTTCTTCTCTTAGTTCAGTTGAATCTATCAGGAGACACAAAACAACAATTAATATTGACCACCATTTACTGAGCTTGTTTTTTTTTTTCTGCAACCCCTAAATTTAAGTCTAATTCTTAACCCTACTCAACCTCTACCGCACCTTAATCCCATCCCATAATGTAGATACTTAGATGCGAGATTTTTTAAAGCTGTCATTCTACGGTTACTTCATTAATATTACTGTGTTCTCCATTCTTATTGAATACATTGTGTGTTGGTTCTATTTAAAAAAAAAAAGTCCGGTTTGCTTTGTTTTTCACGGTAGAAAACAACAGTGTTTACCGGTACGTCCATGACACGGTCACAAGACATCTCTGATTGGCTCAGAATTTGTGAAGGAACACTACCCTCTACCCTCTCACTGTGTATGTATTTACCTTTACCCAACTACCATTCAGCTAGGTTTTATCCCGTTGCTTGTTCGGAAAACGTGCAGGGAAAAAAAAAAACAGGCTTTATTTCCACAGAGAACATATGAACCAGTTTGATCCACCATTTTTTTCCAGTTTGTGCAGCAGCTACTGTGGCTTCGTCTTCTCTTGTAGATGCTAATGCTAATGCTACTTCAGATTTGCTGCTAGCAATGGGTTTAACCCCACGTGGGTGACGCTAAAGTCCATCTGACATCAGATGGACCGGCTTTTTCTGGGTCCCTCGTTCCTCTCGTTGTTTTCTGTGAATGCAGTATGCAGCCAGTGGAGGTGATGAACCACTGTCAAAGGCAGCATGTGTTGGTAAGTCGAGGTGACCCATTAGATTCCAAACGGAGCGTGGAAAAGTGGTTTTCAGCGGAATGACACCTTTAAAGGAACCTGACTGTGGCAGTTGTATCTGCCTCCACCGCTACCGCTACCACCATAACAACCACGGCAGACCTCCCCCCAAATGAATGAAGGTCTGCCACGGAGGTTAAGTTTTTGCCAACATTTACCTGTCTGTCTGTCTGTCTGTCTGTGTACAACGTAACTCAAAAAGAAATGGACGGATTTCAATTAAACTATCAGGATATCTTAGAAATGACACAAGGACCGCAGACGCAGACAAATGAAGTGGAGAAGACCAGAAAAGAGGCCTCTGATTGGTCCATTTTACATCCACGCTCCACTTCCCTACTTTTCCTTGTTTTGTGAACATGAGCTCATTGTTAAACCTGGCTCATATGAACATGGGTTCAGCCGTATTTAGATGTATCTATTTAGATGTATATATATATATATATATATATATATATATATATATATATATATATATATATATATATATATATATATATATATATATATATATATATATATATACGATTTGCTAACTGATGTATGTATAGGCGCTTTTTTTTGTTTTTGTTTGATATTTATATTTGGGAAGATTGTATTTTTTTATATTTATTAAATTTTTTGTGAAAAAGGGGAAAAAAGTACATTATTGAGAAAACATCTGAAATATTTTTGTTTAATAAACAAAGTAAAAAAAAAAAAAAAAGAACATGGGTTCAGCTGAGTGGAAGAATCTGTGAGATGAGTTTGTTCAACAACAAAAGGGCCTGAGGTCGAAATGAAGCAGAGATCCAGGTGGGAAATACGAGCTAATTCATGAGTGCTCTGTGAGTGTGTTGTGGCGGTGAAGAACGCATGCCATGTACCCCCCAAAGTCTGGGTGGAGGGTGCTGTAAAAACAGAGTAAAACCTTGACCCACTGATCACTTCCTGGCTAACCCGGAGCCAGTCGCAACACACCACTGCGAAGGAAATTAAAGAAAGAAAAAAAGGAGGAAAAATAAACATTCCCATCTCTGTTTTTTTGATTAATCACATTCACACCTATGGGCAATTAAGATTAACCAATTAACCTATCAGTGCATGTGTTTGGATGGTGGGAGGAAACTAGAGTACTCAGAGAAAACCCATGCAGACATGAGGAGAACATACAAGAAAGGTCCCACTGACGGGTGTTGGAATTGAACCCAGGTCTTTCTTGCTCTTAGGCACAAGTGCTAACCAATGCACCACTGTGCCGCAGCTATTTAGATGAGCTAATTAACTAGTTAGCACATGTTTGGGATGGTGGGTTAGGGTTAAAGAACCTGCAGAAGACTCTGGAAGAACAGGCTAAGGCTAGGCTAACTTCTATGTTAGCCTAGCCTTCATATCTTCTGTATTAATCTACAAAAATGAAGGAAATGAAAAGACAGGAAACCCCTGAATCTGAATAAGAAAGTGTAACTTTTGACTGAAACTGTGTGTTACTAAAATATAACTTATTTTTAATTTCTATTATTATAAATTAGCTAAAGTTTCTGAAGTGTTCTTTGTTGTGCTTTTTCCACTTTATCAGAATAATGTTAAACGACAGAATCTCCACTGCTGGCCAAATGCTTTGGCCTTTTTGGAACATGTGTTGCTGTTAAATACATTTTTTGTCTTGAAATAACAAAGATAATTTTCTCCTGATAACAAAATACATTAATTTGTCATGTCGAGATAACAAATGTAATCTTCTTGTAGTTACTCAGACTTGTTGTCAGTTGTTGATGAATGTGGATGTGTGGATGTTTTATGTGCTCACATCTAAGTTCTGTCTATGGTTCTTTATTATACAATAACAAAATGAATAGATTCATTATCATGAAAAAACCATTTATGTTATCTGCTGGTAACATATTAATTAATTTGCTATCACAAGATAAGGACTATTATATATATATATATATATATATATATATATATGTATTTTTTTTCTTAACTATTTGGTGTCCATTTTTGATGGTTGGAATTTAAAATAAGGACATTTGTTCCTAGTCTCAACAAAAAATAAAGGCCAATTCCAATTCCTCACTTAACCCTCAATCTCGAAAAGTGTTAAGTTAAGAATGTTAAATTGAGGGACAACTTTGAGGGCTGTATACCCCTCAATACTGAGATTCCTCGACACCACCCTTGGGAGCAAGGGTTACCCAGAATGCATTGTGTATGTTCACCAACAGACATGACTTCAAAGAAGTCGAGCTACAAATGCAGTATTTTCTTTGTTACTAGAGATATAAAAATTACGAAAACCATTTTATTATCTTAGTTTAGGTCAATTTTATGGATTATGTACCTCATTGTTGCATAACATGTATTTTTTATTTTACGATCTTTTGTCAATTGCGGCTGACAAGCTAGCTATCGTTTAAGTTAGTTAACGTTACAAAAATGGTCATTTTTTGTGGTGGTAATGTAGTTGTTTTATCAAGATAACAGTCTATATAACATGCTTGTGCTGATAATCTAACTATAGTTATAGCTGGTGTTTACCTTTCATTGAGCCGTGGTATGAGGTGACAGCTGAATATGGTTGTGTTATTTATACAGATTATTTGTTTGATAGCTTTAACTGAAGGAATAATTTACAGATAGTCAACAACAATTTCAAAAACGTGGACCTGATGGACCAATGGATGATAGCTGTGATTGTGGTTTATGATTAAACAGGCAGAGTTAACAGTGCAAATATTAAAAAAAATAATCAAGTTGTGTTTCATTTCAGGGCCAACATTTAAGGGGTGTCCCATTTCTAAGTCACAAACACTTAACACTTAGTTTTGAGGGCTACTGAATGAAGGTTGAATTTGAGGGTTAAGAGAGGAATTGAAATTGACCCTAAATTTAGCATTTTCATAGTCTTTACTATTTGAAATCATTTTATCAACCAGAACTAGCAACTCCACGCTGATATTTGGGTTTTTCTTTCTGAATATGTGGGTTGATGAATTCAGTCCAATTTGCATAGTCTTTGCAGATTTTCCATTTGAAGGGATTTAACCATTATAATGCCAGCGTTTGAGTCTTTCTATGCAAATATCCAACCAAAACAAGGCAAACAAAGGTGCTGCTATGAATCCTAGAATCAGCAATAAACACAAACAAAAAGCAGAGGATGTTTTTATCTTTACAATGACTTCAGCTTTAGTCAGACCACAGTACTGCGTCAAATGACATATTATTCTGTCTGTAATGTGGTACACTTATATACTCATGTACTCAAGAAAGCTGTGTCTGAGGCTGGACACATTTCAGACTGTGGTGGAGAGGACGACGCTCAGGAAACTAAAGACAATCATGGACATACCAAGCACCCTTTCCACCTCACACTTGACAGACAGCAGAGCACTTTCTGCAACATACTATTACAGCTGCACTGTCCAACAGACAGATTCAGGAAATTCTTCCTCCCACAAGCCATCGCACTGTTCAATAAATCATAATCACATTTCATTTTTGTTTTTCCACTATTAACTTGATGTAAATAACAAACAATACTTTAATTACGTTTTTACGACTTTACTTGGACTATTCAGTTATTCAGTATTGACAATTTAATATGACATTACACCTTACCTCACTGTTTGTCTGTTTTACTTATATTTTTAATGCTGTTGTTACAAAGCAATATCCCAATTGTGGGATAAAGTACTTCGGTAACACTTTATAATACCTACACACAATTGACTATGTATTAACTATTTATTAGCCATTTATAAATGGGTTGTTCATTATGTATTAACCATTTGTTACCTATTTGTTAATGTCTTGTAAAGGTTCATACTAGTGTAAATGTAAAATGTGATTATTTTTAACCAACAGGTGCAGTGTTTACAACTGTTTCTTTGTTTACCTGTAAAGCAGATATACAAACACAGCACCTGTTGGTTAAAAATAATCACATTTTACATTTATCTTTGGAAGACACTAGTATAAACCTTTACAAGACATTAACAAATAAGTAACAAATGATTAATACATAATGAACAACACATTTATAAATGGGTAATAAATGGTTAATACATAGTCAATTGTGTGTAGGTATTATAAAGTGTTACCAGTACTTCTATTCTATTCTATTCTATTCTGTTCTATTCTATTCTATTTTATTCTATTCTATTCTAGATGTTTATAATAATAATGGATTGGATTTATATAGCACCTTTTTGGCCACTCATAGCGCTTCACATTAGTGACCCATTATTCATTCACTCTCACATGTGCGCTCTGATGGTGGTAAACTACATATGTAACCACAGCTGCTCTGGGGCAGACTGACAGAAGCGGCCCCTCTGACCACCACCAAACATTCATACACCAGTGTGAGTGGCACTGGAGGCATGGAGGGTGAAGTGTTTTGCCCAAGGACACAACAGACTGACTAGGACAGAGCGGGATTCGAACCACCAACCCTTCAGTTACTGGATGACCCACCGCATGTTTTTGGCTTGTGAACAGAAATATTATACTTTTTTTTTTTTTAATCCTTATTTTATTAGCAGTGTATGAGTCAATCCCACGTGGGGAAAAAAAAAAAACTAAAGCTGATTAAACTCTTTCCCATTTTATCAGGTTCAACTGAGGCATAAGTATGTGATTATGAGATCGTACATGTTTCTACTGCTTTAAATGCTTTAGAACGTATTTAACATTTAGTCGCTTTGGGACGGACTGTCTTCATTGGTCCTTGTGTTCACAGCAGTGGAATAATTTTGTCTCGGCTTATGAAGAGCAATGTGCAAATGACAGACCCCAGAATAGCCCCCCCCCCCTCCCCCTCCTCCCTTCCCTGGCTCAGTGTGCAGATAATAGACCCCTGAATGACACCCCCCACAGCCCTTGTTCAGTGTGCTGATAAATAGACCTCTGAATGACTCCACATCCCCCAGCCCTCCCTGGACACCTGTTGACCTGAGATGGATTTGGCTGCCTTGTCTTCATCACCCCTTCCTCCCAATTTCTGCTGCTACTCTGTCCCACCAGGCCCCCCTACCTCTCTCAGCTGCTGCCAAATCACCTTACGGTCTCTCTCAGCAGCAGGCAGTGGAGTGATGAGGTGTATATCTGCCTCCTGCTGCCAAGGCCCGATCATCCAGAACCCATGAGAGGCTGTGAATGGTTTCCAATATGCTGAGGAAGCAACGCTTCATTTACTTAGGGACACTTCCTTTGTACTTCCTGTTCCCCAAACATAAATAAATTATCATCTTGTCAGCCTGTGTCATGATGCATCTTTAACCCCATTAGAAACTATGTGCACAATAGCTTTTCAACCATGTAATTTAGAGGTTTATAATTACACACAAAAACATATATTATATGAAATATTGTAAACCTTTTAATATTGGCTTGAACAGAAAAAACAAAAAACTAAAAAATAAACATATATATATATATATATATATATATATATATATATATGTGACTGCTCAGCACGAAATCAGGCATAAGTCGCCAAATTTAGGCTGGAAGGCGATTCTTTATGTGTGTTTACATCTTATCAAAAAACGGTACCTTAACACCTCTATTTTCAGTTCCTGTGGTCATTACATTGAAATCCAATCAATAAAGGTGTTTATTGAGTCAATTATTTAAGCGGCGACAAAAGTTCAGGGATTGCTGAGCAAAGACAAAGACGACTTCCACCTCTTTTCGCTGAACAAACCGATCTCCGTTCCGTGGGTAAACACCCAAGTGTTTGGTACGAGGTAAAAGCTTATATTGAATGTTCTGTCCAATGGTGTAAGCCAAATGATTATAATACGTCACACTTCTGTCCTATTATTATAATATATAAAACTTCTGTGACATGTCCATCAGAGTGTCCTTTAACATCTGTGAATAATTTGTGTCAATAGGATACAAATTATTATGCGTTGCTAAGGACTTCCTACCCCAAAACAGTCCAAAACTTTGACGGACAATTTCTCAAAAATGCTAATTGCAAATTATGTCCAAATGTGGATATTAAAATGACCATAACTTTGGTTCTACTTGTGATAGAAACATAATTTTTTCACCATCTTAAACCTTAGTTTCCACTCTACCAAGCTACACAGATAACTCAGTTTTGATTTCCAGACACTTATGCCTGGTTTCGTGGTGGTGGGTCACATATAGGGTGTCCCATATGTCTCCATACATAGGAAAATAAATGTTTGTTGACATAAACCATTTTTCTTTATATGATATGCTCTATATGACATTGTGTCAGGATGATTTTAATTCATTGCTCTTTATTCAAATGTATTCAGGTTATCTGAAATATAAAGAAATACATGTTACAACAATATATGTATGGAATATATTATGTCTCCTATGTACGGAGACTTAGGATGATGAAGGTGGTTAAGCAAGTCATACAGATGCAGGTAGAATGATGATTGGATCCCATTCAGTTTGCATAGGACAGGAAGAAGTGTTGAAGATGCTACTTTGACATTGCTGAACTGCCTCTTTCACCATCTTAAGACCCCCCCCCCCCACACACACCCCTTCATAGACTTTTTGTCATTTACTTTTCATCTGTTTTTAATACAGTACAGCCTCACCTGCTGGTAGAAAAGTGTCTCTATGAGTTTAAAGTTGATTTTAATAAAATGTTTGACTCCCTAATGAAGGCTTGGATGCTGAAACGTGTTGGGGTCTTTTATAGGTTTTTATAACCAAGCCAATTTAATAAAGGCTTTTTAAATTTTCACATATAAGAGAGTGCTTTGGAATTTTCTCTTTTTTTGATTTTAATATTGTTGGGTGAATTTTAGATGCAATGTGTGAACGTTCATTCACTGGATCCCCCCAACGATGTGGTGTCTCTCCTCTCCTATACATATTGTAAACAAACAGCTGCAGAAGTCAGTATAACAACAGAAAAAATATTACATTTGTTGATGACTCTGTTCTAGTCTGTCTGCTGTAGTAGAGCATGGTCACATGGTAAATGTCAATTGGTGTAAAGACTTTTTTCTTGAACTCAATATGAGCAAAACCAAGGACATGGTTATTGGTTATTGATTTTAGAAAAGCAGTACCCATCCCTAAGCCCACTGAGATAAGGGGGTGTAAATTGAACAGGTGGAAAGCTACCAATACCTGGGGACCATCCCAGATAATGACTTGTGCTTTCAGTTTAATTCAGAGGCTGTATATAAAAAGGTTTAGCAGCATTTTTATTATTTTTTAAGTAAAATTTTGTCTTTGTCTTTGTTATATTATAAATGTTTTTTAAATGGGTCCTGTCATTCACTAGTATTGTGTGGTTTGTTAACCTAAAACTGAATGTAACAAGCTGGGTAGAGCTGTTTCTATGGCTGGAAGAAGCCGACTCCTCTAAAGTGTTCAACTGTCATGTCCAAAGGAAAGTGCGGTCAATCATAGACTGTGTGGATCACCCTCTCTGTGGGGAGTTTGAACTTCCTCCTTCAAGCAGAAGATTTAGAGTTCTCATCTATACGACCAAAACATACAAATACTCCTCTGTTTGCACAGCCGTAAATATGTTGAATTTGCACAATTAATGCTTCCTCCTGCACTTTTTGTATCTTTGCATTTTCTGGGTGCGATTTACTGGGGGTGGATGGTGGAACCCCCCCCCCCCCCCCCCCCCCCCCCCCCCTCTGGTTTAAATGTAAGTACCAACTAGTAGAATATGGATCTGTGTGAAGTATGGAAACGATATGGTTCTAGAAATACATTAATTTGATTTTTTTCTGGAAGTCCCCATAAAGCACAAGGGAAATAGGTGCAAATGCAAACATGTATATATTTCTTCATTGTTATTATTTATTTGTATTTTTCAATTAAATTAATTAATTAATCATTATTATTTTAGTTTTACATTGTTTTATGTTACATTTAATTTTATACTGATTCTTTTTAAGTATTTTTAAAAAAAAAAAATAAGGGCAGCATGGTGGCAGAGCGGTTAGCGTTTTTCCCTGCACAGCAAGAAGACCTGGGTTTGATTCCCGGACCGTGCAGGCCTTTCTGTGTGGAGTTTATATGTTTCACTCCCTGTGTCTGGATGGGTTTCCTCTGGGTGCTCCGGTTTCCTCCATCACCCAAAAATATGTTTGTTAGGGTAAAATCCTCCAACCAGTTGATTCTGACCATTAGCCTGTTTCTACAGCTGGAGATAGGTCCCCAGGTGCCACCCATGGGTGCCCTCTGCTCCTTACAGGTGACCAACGGCATCAAGGAGAGAGAGGACACATTTTATTGTACAGTGTTTAATGATAAATAAAGTACTTTACCAACATATTTTAAATGTATTTATTTATGTATTTTTTATTAATTATTTTTATATTTTTTATTTATTTATTAATATTTTAATTAAGTGGTGATTACAAACTTAGTCCTCATGAGACATGGAAACCAGTGTGTGTGTGTGTGTGTGTATGTGTATGTGTACGTGTGTGTGTGTGCTTGTATTCCTATTTTTATGGGTGCATTATTGTGTTTACACAGTCACACCATGGGGACCTCTAACACTATGGGGACCAAAATTCAGGCCCCCACAAGGTTTAAATATAAATAAAGGTCCTCACTAGTAAAATAGAAATGATGTGAGCCTATAAATACATGAATTTGTTTTTTCAGGAAGTCCCCATAAAGCATGAGGGAAACAAATGCAAAGCAAAACATGTATTTTTCAAAGGTTTGAAGATGTGTTTACTTTAGAATTTTTTTTATTTATCTTTATGTATTAAAAATATATATATATTTTAGTATTTTTTTCATTCTTTATTTGTTTTTTTTAAAACATTTATTCTATTTAGTTATTCTTCTTTAAATTATTATCTTTAACTTATTACATTTAATTTTCACATTATTATTATTATTATTATTATTGTTATTATTATTATTATTATTATTATTATTATTGTTTTTTTTACTAATTTGATTTACTAATATGCATTTACACTCACTACCCAAAGGCTACTTGATTACAAACTTGGTCCTCATTAGACATGTACACGAGTATGTGTGTGTGTGTGTGTGTGTGTGTATCTTTATTATTTATTCCATGGATGCTTAATCGAACACACAACTTTATTAAGATGCATACATTCATATTCATTCAGATCACGTTTCCAGAGGCTTTAGAGAATATTACTGATATATTTCAAGTACTGAAATGATAATTTTCTCACCAGGGATTCAACAACAGAGCCTGGAACATGAAGCATATTAGCAGCGCTGTGTCTGAACCCGGTTGATGTCCTCCAGACTTTGAGGAAACTCAAGCCAAAAAATTCTGCAAGTCCAGACATGATACGGACTGTGTCCTCAAAGGATGTGCAGAAAAGCTGACAAAGGTTCTCACTAGCGTTTTTAACATTTCCTTGGGTCAGTTTGTTGTGTTAAAAAAACTCTGAAATCATTCCACTTTGAAAAAACCCACAGTGACAACCACAAAATGACTATCACCCCATACCGTTAACATCACTGAGTGTGTTTACATACACTTAGAAATTCTCCGATTAAAGACTTAACTGGGGTTTTCCAGAACTCCGAGTTTATGTGCAAGCAAGAAAATTTGAATTATTATTCCACGTCCCTCTCGAACATTGCAACAGCTCCCGTTCAATTTGAATTTACCTTCCCAGGCTTCAGCGGACTGATTATCTGATTATTTTCGATAACCGTCGTTAACGCCCGCTGCCCATGGCAACAGGTTTTGTCACTTAAGATTCACTGTACCATATCACTCCGCAGGTAGTTCGGCCACTTGTAACTGCTAGTTTATCCAATGTTAACCTTTCCTGATGTTATCTTGACCGTAGTCAGGAAATCAGGGGAAATTGCCGTCCTCCTCTCGTACAGAATCTCCAGAGCCAAATCTTCTCAAACTTTTCCAGTCTATTTGATAAAAGATACCACATCCTTTCTAGGTGTAAGAGTCGGATAATTTCGTTTAGCCACATTTTGACTCCCTTTTCTTCCAAAATTGTAGGATTATTTTTTGTTAGCTATAATTAACATATATGACTAAAAATTTTAGAAGATTTGGTATCCCCTTCTCCAGCACATTCACTGACTTTGCTAAGAATTTTTTTAATTTATTTTGTTAATCCATATTAATATCCGATTACCTCAACAACATAATAGATTAGGATGTCCCAGGGTGGGTTGTGTGAGGGTGGGCTGGGGCGGGTGGGGGGAGTGGGTATCACTATTTGTTTTATGTTGTTACATGTCTGTTTATTTTGGTTGTTGTTATTTCTTTAAAACAAGACTCTGAATGTGTATAATGTGGAATATTTTCTAAATACACTCCACAATAAAAAGATTTGAAAGAGAATGTCCAGGGCTGAAGTCAGTATTTTACGCCGGGATTAACTCCTCCATGCTGGTTTTTCAGTATTTTCAGTATTTATTTGCAAGAACCGGACAACACCTGCTGTGTACATCCGTCTCTCTCTTTTCGCCGCCTAAAACTCTTTGCACCCCCCTTCTGTCTGCCCTGCCTAACCCGCATCTTATTGGCTATTTCACAACACTAGTCTGTTAGAATAGTGACAGTAATAAATTGTAATAACCCGTAGAATAAGCAGCACGATAGTAACTCGTGGTCCATACATTATCCCTTGCTTATTCCACTCCCAGACACTCAGTGGCACTACACTACTACTACTACTTTTGCATTAGCATGCTTCTGGTTGGTGCTGTAGCAGAAGAACAATACATAGCTTCGCGTGACGTCACCACATTACCTAGTAACGCGCCTTGCCATTTTAAGCAACATTAGAAACACTAGACCAGGGGTGGCCAACCCTGGTCCTCAAGAGTCTTAGATATATCCCTCTTCCAACACACTTGATTCAAATGATCTGCCTATCGTCAGCTTCTGCAGAAGAATGATAACGACTATCAGGTGTGCTAGGAAAGGGCGGAACGGAACGGAAATTAGCAGGAATGAACTGGAGAGCTGTCCGTATAAATTCCCAGCAGGTTCTTGGAGAAATGACCCGATGACGTGGCCTAATATCGAATGAGCAGCCATCTACGACTATGGCATATCATAAAAAAAATTTGAACTTATAAGAGCCTGGAAGCATATGTTTTATTTGAGTTTTTATAGTTCTTCTTAATCATACATAATAGTTTGTAATCTTCTAGCACAGAGTTAAAAAACTAATTTAAAGATGGACCATCCGAACATATATTGGGGATCCAAAGAAAAATACCCGAACTGAAATGACTGCTGTCGGATTTTTTTTTTTTTTTTATATAATTTTTTTTTTTTTTTATTTAATTGACGTAGTACATAGTCTATGGGAGTCAATGTTTTTTTTCAGAGCTTCCCCAGATGTTATCAGTGGCATTACACCTTTAACAATGCTTGTTAACTCCGAAAATGTAATAACCTGCAAATGTAATAACAATTTGCAGCTTTTAACATCATAATCCCACAAATGTAATAACTTACCCCACAAACATAATAGTAGTTTATTACATTTATGGAGAACTTATTATAATTTTGGAAGGTAACAATTTTTACCACCCCACAAATGTAATAAATTAGTAGGCGACTGCTATTACATTTGTGGGAAAGTTATTATAATTGTCGGATTATTACATCAAAACCTGCAAATTTTTATTACATTTGCAGGTTATTATGTTTATGTTGTTAACAACTGGTGACTGACTTCAGGAAGAACCGCCCACTACCACACACCCCCACTCTACATCTATGACAGTGCTGTGGAAATGGTGCACGATACCAAATTCCTAGGAGGGTAAATAACTAACAATCTTGCTCGGTCGCTGTACACAACATCCATCACCAGGAAGGCTCATCAGAGGCTGAAAAGGTCCCATTTCAGCTCGGCGGTCTTCACCACCTTCTACAGAGGAGCCACAGAGAGCATACTCAGCAGCATCTGCGCTCTGTGGCAGACCGGAAGGCGCTGAGGAGAGTGGTGAGGGCTGCAGAAAAGATAATTGGGGTCCTATTGCCTCTGGTTATTAGGGATCTGACCCAACAACCCTGCCTGACCAGAGCCATGTGGATCTCCAAAGACCCCGCCCACTAGATTTTTGAGGTTTTTTTGCTTCCTGTTTTCAAGCAGAAGGTATCACAGCCACAACTGTAGGATAATACAATTTAATAAGAGTTTTGTCCCAATCTAAATAAATGGGCAGTGATATTTCTATTTAGATGTACACTAATTTATAAAAAGTAGTTTTATGTCACTTGAAGCACTTTTTATGTCAGTATTTTAATATTTATTTAATGTGTTTTTTATTTTTAAAAAAATGTTTTTTTACATGGAACAGACACAAAGGTTAACACATAAAAACGTCACTAATACAAATTACACTGTTCCTTATTTTTAAGACAGAGAAAAAAATAGGGTTTCAATTATACTCACTGCAAGGTATTTATGAGAAGGAAACAAGGAATAATATAATTAAAATAAGCACAGAAATGGATAATAGTGTAATTAACTGGCTTGTACGCATAGTCAACCACCCTCCTAGGAATAACAATAAGAAATCTATGCATAAGTATATATCAAAATGCACACATGTATTAGCATTTCTAATCTAAATGTAAATCAAATGAGTAAAAAGAAGATGATTTAATGTGTTTTTAACCATGTTGACTATCTATCTATCTATCTATCTATCTATCTATCTATCTATCTATCTATCTATCTATCTATCTATCTATCTATCTATCTATCTATCTATCTATCTATCTATCTATCTATCTATCTATCTATCTATCTATCTATCTATCTATCTATCTATCTATCTATCTATCTATCTATCTATCTATCTATCTATCTATCCATCTATCTATCTATCTATCTATCTATCTATCTATCTATCTATCTATCTATCTATCTATCTATCTATCTATCTATCTATCTATCTATCTATCTATCTATCTATCTACAAGCTCATTACTCTGGTTACTCTTAGCTTTGCTGTTTATGTATTCGACCCACTCACACCCACATTAAACCTCGTTGGCAGTGAGTCATGTTAGGATAGACCTGGTTTGTTTGATGACTGCCTGAAGAAGGTCCACGGTGGTAAACTCTTTAGCTGGATGGTTAAATGGTTTCCATCATGAGGTCTTGTCATGGTGGTTGGATTCTCCAGCTGTTTCAGCCTCTGCCTTCTTCCCTCTCCCTCTGTGGCAGGACGTTCACACTAGGCTTATCCACTGTGGATTAACACTGCTGGCTTCTTATCTAAGGCTTGCAGCACTGCGTAGCCTCATCCACATGTGCTGGTGGACAGCTTCAAACAGATCCCAGGCACATATCATATGACTTCATTCAGATAGTGGGACTTGTTTTTTTTCTTCTTTTTTTTAATCTACTACATAAACTGATTCAGATAATACAACACAATAAACAGTTCTGATATCTTGCCTGTTCTGGTAAGTGTCACATATTGTGTGTAATTTTTATACCCTGTGGCATCATCGTATCTTAAAGATGATCTGGTACCATACCAGCCCAATAGAACCCTTGGCTCTCAGAATGCAGGTCTACTGGCAGTTCCCCGGGTCTGTAAAAGCACAGTAGGACCTAGAGCCTTTAGTTACCATGGTTACTGTCTCATGGAATCAGCTTCATTTAATATTAAACACAGTCTTTATATTTAAGATTAAAACATTTGTGTTTGAGAAAGACTATGGTCTGGTTAATTAAAAACAGGCTGAAGTCACAGTTCAGTCTAAGTTGCCCTAGCAGCGAGAGTGCTGGGGGAAGTACAGGCACTGAGTCCTATCACTTATTATGACATGAGATATCAAAATAAAGTTCTCTCTCTCTCTCTCTCGTCACTGGGGGCCTAATCCAGCAACAATGGGTGAAGACAGGGTACACCCTGTGTGAGTCTCCAGTTCATCTCAGGGCTGAACATATATAGACAAACAATCACTCTCACATTCACACCTATGGACAATTTAGATTAACTAATTAACCTATCAGTGCATGTGTTTGGATGGTGGGAGGAAACTGGAGAAAACCCACGCAGACACGAGGAGAACATGCAAACTCCTCACAGAAAGGTCTGGTATGGGATTCGAACTGGGGTCCTTCTTGCTGTGAGGCACAAGTGCTAACCACTGCACCACCGTGCCGCCCTCACCTGTATTTGTCATTTCTTAAGTTACATATCAAGTCTGTTCATGACTATTCACCTGTGTCCTCCAGTCTCAGTACTATCTGCATAAGGAACCATAGACAACAGGAACTCACCTGTGTCCTGTGCTGACCTCTGACCCCAGACCTCCTCCCCCAACCCTCACCTGTCTGATGGATGAACCTCCTACCCCTCCCCTTTCATCTGCTAATGGACGTTCATCTATAGCGTGTTCGTCCATGGGAGTAGATCTGTCCTTCACTGTGGTTCTCCAAAAGGTTCCTTCTTTCCCACTAGGGTTTGGACTTTTTCCTGCCAAGAAGGAGGGTCTAAGGACAAGGGACTTCATCTATTTCTGTGATTGTTTGTTTTCTTCAATTAACTCTGTAAAGTCCTATGAGTTCTCTATAAACAAAATGTAATTGAACTGAACTGAATTGAATCACACTTCAACAAACCACTGTCAGTTTTATTTATTTATTTATTATTTGAAGGAAGGGCTATAATTTAGTCAACTATGTGAATGCATATGTGTTTGTACATATATATATATATATATATATATATGTGTGTGTGTGTGTGTATATACAATACAATGTTTTTCTTTATTCCTTGTTTTCTTCTTCTTGTATCACTCCATATTTGAAATACATTAAAAAAAAAGCCACTTCAGAGGCATCTTTATCCTTGAGCATACTGTTAATTTAGTCAAGTTATATAAATAGATTAAAAAGAAAACTGATTGGTGTGAGTGAACTGCTAAGTGTGGCTGTGGCTCAGTTGGTAGAGCGGCTCGTCTAATGACTGAAGGGTCAGAGGTTCACGTCCCGGCTCTGGCTGTCCACGTGTGGAAATGTCCTTGAGCAAAGACACTGAACACTAAGTTAGCTTCTCAGTAGGTCTGACAGAACCTTAGAAACCTACTGGTGTGTGAATGAGTGGATGTGAGGCTTTAGTTCTATATATAAGTGCAGTCCATATAAACATCTAAGGTTGTCATTATACAACAGTCTGGAGCAGACACAGTCCAGTCAGTAGAATTATCTGTCATGCAGAAGACCATAGTTGGACACTTCAACAAAGAGTTGAATACATAACTATGGGAACCTGTTTCAAGTGGGGGTGCTGTGAGGATCATGCTAGTGGTGATGCAAAAACAATTACCTTTTTCAACTGATGAAAATACATTGTTTGACTATTAATGTGTTAGTACTTGTGTAAGATAAGTAAATAATAATAAAAAAAACCACACAAGCTAAACAAAATATAAAACAGATGAGGGACTGAGCACTGACTTATAAAAAAGACAGATTTACACAAAACTGCAGCAAGTACCAACCACTGTTCACTCAGCAGAGGTGGAAAATAACTAAGTAAAAGTACTTCATTACGGTACTTAAGTCGATTTTTTTAGGTATCTGTACTTTACTGGAGTATTTCTTTTTCTCTCAACTTTTTACTTTTACTCCCGACATTTTTGTATAAATATCTGTACTTTATATTCTTTACATTGTCAGAATAGACTCATTACTTTTAAACTAAACACATGTGACAGTATGAAAATTAGTCACTTCAGTGGGAAAATCAGTGGAGGAGAGAAACTGTGACTTAATATATTATAGTTATATGACTATTTTCTGACAATTTTGACCAATTTTAACATTTTATCTTAAAATTATGCATTTTTTATCACATATTTATAACTTTTTTAAAAATCTCATGACTTTTTATCTCGATTGTGACTTAAAAAAAAAAATCCTAAATTTCTAGTCCATATTCACAAAACTGAGTAACTGTGACCTGATCAAACACAATTTCCACACACTATGTCACTTTTCAATACATTTGAAACTTTTTTAGATTTTTCCTGGTTCATATTATTGCGTTCATGGCAAAAAAAAAAAAGTTTTACTTTTTACTTTTGTACTTTATTATAATTGAGAAATTGTGCTTTTTTACTTTTACTTCAGTAGAGGAGTTGAATCAGTACTTCTACTTTTACCAGAGTATTTTTTTAACATAAGTAACTGTACTTCTACTTAAGTACAGAATGTGAGACCACAACCACAGTCTGTGTAGACTATACTGGCTGCTTAAAAGGCAGGTTTTTCCAAATAGACTTCTTTAAGAGTCTGATTCAAACTGAAAACTCTCACCTGAAGTTATTGGCTTTTTCAAGAAGTTTTTTTTTTTTTTTTTAAACTGTGACATTTTGGTAGAACTGAGTTAAGGCAGAGTGAACTTCAGTCACACTTATGAAATCCCACTGCACCACCTGCATGAAGAGAACAGCATTAACTTATAGTGTTTAATAAGTGTATGAAAGTGTATGACAGCAGCACACAGTGTTCAGTCCTGGTGTCAAACTAAAATATTCCTTCCACCCAGTTCACTCACATTCTCTCACCTATAGGTAGAACACAAGTCACTAAACTAACACAGAACCACAACCTGCTTTTAAACAATAGAAATAGAAATAAATGAATATAAATTACCATATTCTCTTGATCCTGTATTTATTATATTACCAATTCAATTCAATTCAATTCAATTTTATTTATAAAGCCCTAAATCACAACAAAGTCGTCTCAAAGGGCTTTACAAAAACACAATCAACTACAGAGATACATGAAAAAAGTCCCACGCATCCCCTGTCCTTAGACCCTCCTTTTCGGCAAGAAAAAACTTCAAAACCCAGTGGGAAAAAGAAGAAATCTTGAGGAGAACCACATTGAAGGAGAGATCCACTCCCATGGACGGACAGGCTATAGATGAACGTCCATATACCAATATAATGCATGTTATGTGTCCTGGCACATTCTTTTTTCCCTCTTTAGGATTTGATAATTTTATAAATATTTATATATTTATACATTTTTAAGTAAACCTTTCTTGGTTTCCTGTTTAATTGTTTAGTGTTTAAGTGCTTGGGAGCACTTCCTGTGGCTGCCTATAAAAGCAGCTGAGAGGCACCTTTTTTGGTGGGTTTATTTTTTCCTCTCTCTCTCTCTCTCTCTCTCTCTCTCTCTCTCTCTCTCTCTCTCTTCTCTCTCTCTCTTTCTTTCTCTCTCTCTCTCTCTCTCTCTCTCTCTCTCTCTCTCTCTCTCTTTCTCTCTCTCTCTTTCTTTCTCTCTCTCTCTCTCTCTCTCTCTCTCTCTCTCTCTCTTTCTCTCTCTCTCTTTCTTTCTCTCTCTCTCTCTCTCTCTCTCTCTCTCTCTCTCTTTCTCTCTCTCTCTTTCTTTCTCTCTCTCTCTCTCTCTCTCTCTCTCTCCTCAGGTCCTCCTTCCTGACAATCTGGCTGCAATTTGGTCCAGTTGTGGTAAACCACCTGCATGCAGGCTGCCATGAGGATTTCGTTCCTTTTTGATTAAGTCTTTTTTGATTAAGTCTTTTTTGTGTCCTGGGAGATCCAGTGGTCCTGTTTTCCACTTTAAGTTATTTTTGGGTTCAGGTACGTCTGTCCTGTTTTTTTTTTTCTCTTAGTTTGGGTGGGACACTGGCTTCTACGGCTGCATAGCATTTGTCCAAGTTGTCCCAGCCTTTTGTTTCTTTTTGCTGGTGTCCCAGGTCTAGATTTCATTTGATTTTGATGTTTTTTTATAATGGCCAGTCGTCTCCAGACGCTTCCTTCCACCAAGTCCACTGGTCTTTAGTTAAATATGGTAGACATACTTAAATAAATAAGATTCTGAACTCCCACGCTTGTGTCCGTGTGTCCATGAATATGTTCCTTCCTGTGTGGTCGTAACAGGTTAATATTTAGCTGAAAGAGTTCAGGGTTACTGTATTGTTGCCTTAGTGACCATGTAGTATTAATTTAAACCTATGGTCATGACCAAAACAATCCTGTCACTATCAACAGTAAAAGATGAGTCATCGACCTGTATTTTATAATAATGGTTGGTATGTGTATTTTCAACTCTCATTAAAGTTGTCATTCCATAGTTATTTCATTAATATTGCAATATTCTTTACATTGTGTGTTGGTTCTATTTAAAAAAAACAAACATAGCATAATTAAATGCTTTGTTTCCAGCTGTTTTTGCACAGTAGAGAAATGATTTCGAGGTCAAACAATAGAGTTTACTGGTACTCAGAATGTGTGAAGGAACACTCCCCCCCTCCCCTGTCGCTCTCTGTATGTGTTTACCTTTACCAGAGTAGCATCCAGCTAGGTTTCGTGCCGTCACTTGTTTTAAAAACGTGCAGGGAAAAAAACTGAGGTTTTATTTCCACAGAGAGCACATGAAGCAGTTTGCGCAGCAGCTACTGCGGCGCCGTCTTCTCTTGTAGAAGCTAATGCTAATGCTACTTCAGAT
>CM035801.1:14116818-14126818 GCA_020466265.1 Siphamia tubifer | reverse complement strand
ACATGGATCCACACTCAGCCATAGGTGATACACAGCAAATATGGGAGTGTTAAATATTCAGTGTCAGTGTTAAATAGAGAGTGTTGGTGTTGTATTAACACCACATTGATATAAAACAACACTGCGTGTGGTTCTTTTTTTTAAGAAAAATGTCCAAGCCAACCATCGCCATCTTGTTTTTCACTAGAGCCGGTGAAGGTGCTCAAGATTTGGTAGAGAGAGAGAGAGAGAGAGAGAGAGAGAGAGACTTTTTATGGGTGTTAAATTCAACACTGGCATATTTGCTGTGTAGTTTGACAAGGCTCAGATAATCACTACATCATCTGAGTGTGTGTCAACAACCTGCTTAGAACAACTCTGCAGAAATGATGTAATATATGAAAACAAAAACAATGACAATATACAATTAAAAATGTCCCATCAGCCACTGTGGGTGAGTGTTTTTGTTTTACATGTTTTTTTTTACCCACCATTGATGGTCTTAATTTCATGCCATGACCCTAAACCTGCTGTTTTAATACATCTTTGTAAGAACATGTTAGAATAAAAACAACAGATTCTAACATAGAACCTCAACCCAATGATGTTCAACATGACGATCTGCTCCAAAACTCCCCAAACTACAGGAACAGAATATACAAACATGTTGAACTTCAGTAATTGTATCGAGGTTTCCTGTAGATGAAGTGACATTTAAGAGTCTGAGACTAGATCAAAGTATTGCCCTCGCTGTGACATTGGGTTCGGTCTGACGTATTCCTGGACTCATTATAATGTTCTTTTTAACATGTAAAAAAAAAAAAAAAAAAAAAATCCTTTCGTTATATCCCTTTGTTCTTCTACAGAACTGAAGCGCATGCACACTGCAGCATGTATAAAAGCATCCAGGGACATGGAACAGTCTTCTGATCTTAGCTTCTTTTGTGAAAGGTGTTCACAGTCAAGGAGGAGACTTCATTATTATGAGCCTATAGTTAGTGGTTTCAAATCCCATGGGCCCATACTGTATTTGTTCTTAGAAAGTATTATGTACTACATCAGTAATTCCACAAGGTATTTCCAATTTCTCCACCAAGATAAAGACATACCCAGGAATGTAGCTTAAAAAGGTGAACTCTAACCTCCATCTGTGGATCCTTCTGTGGTCTTAAATAAATGGATGGATGAGAATGGGTCGGACTCAATGACGGATCTAGACGGGCCTAAGTGAAGTCGGGGTGGGCAAGCGTGTGCGGGGAGGGGATGGACGGACATATAACAACAACATAATAGCATTTCCGGAATTGAAACAGATTTTTTTTTTTTTTTTGTAAATAAACACAAATAATTAAATATACATAGTTTATTTCCATTGACATTTACAAATAAATAACTATAAGATAAGATAAGATAAGACTTTGTTGATCTCACACAGGAGAAATTCACTGTTACAGGAGCTCACAGAAAAAATACAAAAAGGTGCAAAATGGAAGTAAAGCAGTGCAAATAATAGTGCAAATAATCATAGAGGTAAATAATAAAATTAAACTATAAATAAAAAAATATCTATATTTTTATATATATATATATATATATATATATATATATATATATATATATATATATATATATATATATACTAGAAATAAAAATTATATAGAAATACTGTGTCTTATGTACAAAAAAAACAGCTTTAGGGAAAAATAAATAAACAGATACTATATACAAATGTACAAATATACAAATATACAAATGTACAAATACTGGTGCAAGCTGGTTCCTATACAGTACAGTTGTACAGACTAACAGCATTGGTCAACATTTCAGTTTGATGAGGCAACGCAAATCGGTCTAGAATTCTGTTTCTGAGCTTGTGATTGAGTGGGCACAGCTGTCAATCAGGGTGGACCCCGCCCCCACCCAGGCCCGCCCATAGATCCCTGGTGGTAATGTAAATGTGTAACTACATCTGACAGAAGGCATGTTTGGATGTAGTTAACATGGTGTCTCCCACTGCCTCTGACCACCACCCATTCACCATCATACACCAGTGTGATAGTGTCTGTGTATATTTTGTATTTGGATTTTCTGTTTATGAATGGGAATTAATAAACAAAACAAAAAAAACGTTTCGAAGCACAAAAGCATCAATTGAATTATGCCGTATTTTCCTTTAATTTTCTTTTCTTTTTTTTTTTATTTCAACAGAAACAAAAAAAACGGACCAAAAACAAACATTATTCATCTTCTCTCCCTCTAACATCCAAGTCCTTTAAACAGTGGCTTTAAATGAAATTAATTGAACTAAAATATAGGCTATTTTTCGCTAAAAATGTAGGGAGGTTGCCCATTTAAATATAAGAATTATAAGATTTAAACCGAAAATAACTGAAAATTGGCAACGTTTCAGGTCTTTCAACTCGTCATCAGGCCAAGATAAAATAAAATAAACATAAATAAAAGTGTTGGACTGTGAAACTGTCTGGAAATTACTGTTTTGGAGAAAAATCGCTGTTTAAAGCTACTGTGAAAATGAATTGCTCTGATCCGTTCAGACATTTGGGGCAGAAAATATGCTTGTTTTCATTTCTGTTGACTTTGAATTTGTTTTTGTTAAGTGAAATAAAAAAATTAAAATGAAAGGAAAATGCGGCATTTGAAAACTTTGAAAACGAAACTGATAGATTAGAACAAGGGTGTCAAACTCTTTAGTTCAGGGGCCACATTTAGCCTAATATGGTATAAAGTGGGCCAGACCAGTAAAATAATAGAAATAATAGAATAAAAATGTATAAATGATGTCAACTCCAAAATTTTCTCGATGATTTTGAGCAAAAATAGTAAAATTCTATCATGAAAATGTTCACATCTATGACCTGTACTTGAACATAACATAAACAATCTGAACATTCTTAAGAAAAATAAGCGCAATATCGTTAATATTTTAGTTTATCATTTATACATCACAACTTAAAGTTAACAGTGGTTTTACAAATACATACAAAATTTAGTAACATTCAGAATATTCATAAAATTCCACATACATTTTCGGTTATTCATAACAGGCTAATCTTATTTATTTATTTAGTCACTTTTTTAATAATAAAACAAGGATGAAAATTAGCATTTTTTTCATAATTTATTTATTATGATTATGGCCTAATCCATTTTTGATTGAATTGATGGCAAATTATTTTAACTTCTTAAATTACTAATATATTCTGTGTAATTTTTGCATTTAAAAAATTCATCTCAGGGGCCAAATTGGACCTGTTGCCAGGGCCAGTTTTGGTCCCCGGGCCGCATGTTTGACACCCCTGGGTTAGAAGGTTAATGTTAGGTTCAGAGTCAGGGTCAGCTCTGGGGTTAAATGATTATTGTCTGGTCGTCTCCCTCTTATCTGGGTCCAGGTCACGTGGGCAGTTGTCACCCCAGCCACCTCCTCCAGGGGAATCCCGAGGTGTTCCCAGGCCATAATTATTGTTAAAGTGATTAATCTGTCAAAGATTTGATCAATTAGTCAACTAATCCAATGACTAATGGTAGGATAATAAACTCAAATGAAACTAATAGATACAGGATGAGAATGAAGACCTCACAAGGACCGGGTCCCCACAAGGAATCGGATACCGAAAACAGATGGGAGACTGGGGAGCAGAGAGGAAGTGCTGATGTCAGGCCACAACGTTTTTCTTTCTTTCTTTCTTTCTTTTTTTTTTTGTACCTCAACAACATACTCACTTTCAAGTGAAGCACGAGCCCCGTCTTGTTTATATTTTTTTTGTCTTTTCTTGCTCCAGATTCATTCCGTCATTTAAAACCATTTCTCCTCAAGCATCAACAATCCGTCAGCGCATATGACCTTGATTGCTCGTACGCTGCTGCTGTCAATCATTGCATGACATGTGGGCTGTCAGATTACTTGTGTCTTTTTTTCACTCCTGCAGCTGCTTTGCAGTGACTTGATATTCTACAGTACGCACATGCCGCGCCTCTGCAGCGTGCACGTTTTTCCTTTGAAATGCATTTGTGGACAATGCAGCACTTTACAGGACTTTGTGAAAAGGTCATTATGCAAAGTGAAAAGTGTTTGTTTTGGCATAAACCATGTGTGCACAGTGATGTGTTGATGACTAAATAAGATGTTGATGATATATTGAAGCTAATAATAACTTTATTATATATATATATATATATATATATATATATATATATATATATATATATATATATATATATATATATATATATATATATATATATATATATTATATTATATATACAAAAGAGCGCATTGCTAGGAACAGCTAAGATCCTGCGCAAAACCCTCAGGCTCCCAGGCCTCTGGTAGAGGACCCGAGTCTGAAGGAGACACCTCATGTCACTTCCTTTTTGTCAAATGCATGACTCAAAAAAGTTGGGATTCAAAATAGAACAATATTTATTGATATTTAATGGGATTTTTTTGTACTTCCTGTCCTTCAAGGAGAGCAGATGTGTTTCTGAGTTGTCCCTACTTTATCTATTTTCTCTCCTTTCCATCTGCTCTGTCTCATTTTACTTTTGACCTTTTTTCTGCTCAGCTCAAATCCAAAATCCAATCTGCGTCTGTCCCCGAACCTTGTTTCTTCTGTATGTTTTTCAGACTCGCAATCATTAAAAAAAAACTATCTACAATGTCTGCTGTTTGAGTAGGTTATATTATATGTGAAACATTTCTGTTTCTGTATTCTATCATGGTATTCTTGTTTGGCGCCTGTTATTGTAGCTCTCTTTTGCTGTAATAACTAAGAAATTTCCTGTAAAGGATCAATAAAGTATCAATCAATCACTAAAGTAACACCCACAGTGTAAAAAGGAATACTACCGCAGGTCAATATTCGTCATTCCAAAGTAGTACAATAATAATACTGTTAATTGCACTGTTATGTGCAATATATATATATATATATATATATATATATATATATATATATATATATATATATATATATATATATATATATTTTATCCATTCTGTATATATTTTTCACTCCTGTATATCCTCTATAGTGTACATAGCATATAGTTTTTTTTTTATATATATGTGTTTGTGTACATATACTGTATTATTTATTATCTAAATATTTCTTCTCTTGGCTGTCCCTCTACTACTGTATATCACTGGCTACTGTGATGTGTGAATGTCCCCGCTGTGGGATCAAATAGTCAATTATCTTATCTTATCTTATCTTATCTTATCTTATCTTATCTTATCTTATCTTATCTTATCTTATCTTATCTTATCTTATCTTATCTTATCTTATCTTATCTTATCTTATCTTATCTTATCTTATCTTATCTTATCTTATCTTATCTTTCAAAAAGCACTCATACAGAGGATTACAAAACAAACAACAAGAGCATCAAATAAAATTCTAAAAACTGTTACTTGAAAACTGAAAAAAACAAAACTAAAGACAAAACTTGACAAATGACAAGAAATCTACTCTCTGCTATAGACAAGGTTATGACTAGCATGGTCCTCTGAACTAACAAGATGAACTAGCACCAGACAAGATAACACACACACACACACACACACACACACACACACACACACACACACACACACTTAGGACAGAACACAAAAGGAAATCTACCAAAAATAAACAGGAAGTGACAAACAAAGAGAAACAAAACACAAAATAAAAATAAACTTTTATAAATTCTTGGACATGACACGTGATGCATACAGTGCTGCAGGGCTGGTCTCATGGTGGTGGCTGACATCGCCCCCCCCCCCCCCCCCCCCCTCTTCTGTTTTTAGATACATGTCCCTGTTGTCTTCTCTGTTGTCACTAATGCTGTGTTCATAACAACTTGGAACTGTGAAATTCCTTCACATTTCTGTCCTCAAAGTGTTCCAGACATTGACATTACACATTGTTGTGTGATGGCAGACAACTACTACAAGAACTCAGAGTAGACCCCCCCCCCCCCCCCTTTCTTTTATTGTATTCATTGGTTTGTTTGTTGGTTGTTCTGTCTGTCTGATTTTAGGCAGGTTTATGCAAAAACTACTGGAACAATTTCCATAAAATTTTCAAGAAAAGTGTAAGATTTTCTAGAATAGATCCCATTAAATGTTGGTGAATGTAGGTCAAAGGTCACAGTCACCAAAAAAAAAAAGTGTTTTCACAATGATAAGAGATAGGGCAAATGAGGTGAAATGTGTGCAAGGGGGGGCGGGGTTTGTTGTGCCGGACAGCACTTATTTATTTATTTATTTATTTATTCATTAAGTTTCTCAAGTGACGTTAGGTGCCGTTCCAATCATAGACTGAATATAAAAGATGTTCCAATGCACTTTTTCAAGCAGGAGGTCTAAAGTCTGTTAAAGTTATTGTGAATGCAGCAAAACTTGACCCATTTTTTCCCTTTTTTTTTTTTTTTTTTTTTTTTTTACTCCCACTCTTCCCTAAAGGGCTCCGTAGACAAGGAAAAGAAAATAAAAAAAGATGTCCAGGAGATTGCAGAGTTGTATTTGGTGTTTTATTTGTCTGTCACTTCCTGTTTGTTTTGGTAGATATTCTTTTGTGTTCTGTCCTGTATCTAGTCTGACCTTTAACCTTGTTTCCCGTATGTGCTGATTGTTCCTTGTTCTGATGTGTGTCTGCAGTTCAGTTCAATTCAATTCAATTTATTTTGAATATGCAACAAACAAAACAATCCCACTCTGTCCCCACTAGTGAAACAAACACACCCACCCCCCCTAAAAAAATAACATGTACATGAAAAACAAAACAAAAAACAAAACTAAATATGGCTTCATTTGCATATTTTAAAAAGAGTGGAAGGAAGTCAAACTTATTTAATCCCATTTTTTCTCCACAAAACAACTTCCTTTCAACATTCAATTCACCTCAGTTATCATCTTCACATTCACAAACACACCAAGAAAGTAAAAAAAGAAAAGCCACAAGCCAGACCTAGGGGAGGGGATCCTCCCAGCACCTACCCAGACCCACTGAGGTTGAATCCCTCTGCTTAGAAATGTGTTTACAATTAAGAATGAGGATCATAACATCTATCTATCTATCTATCTATCTATCTATCTATCTATCTATCTATCTATCTATCTATCTATCTATCTATCTATCTATCTATCTATCTATCTATCTATCTATCTATCTATCTATCTATCTATCTATCTATCTATCTATCTATCTATCTATCTATCTATCTATCTATCTATCTATCTATCTATCTATCTATCTATCTCGCTTAATGTCTGACTTGGTTCAAATTAGATGTATTAACTCTTTGTGTTTGTATCATTACTGATTAGCATTAGCAATTCATGACCCTTTACTATCATCTCTACCATTTGGTATTCATGTTTGTTTTTTTGTTTTTTTAAAACATGCTCAACCAAAGTATTTCTGAAACATGATCCATCCATCCATCCCTCTCTCTCTCTGTATATATATATATATATATATATATATATATATATATATATATATATATATATATATATATATATATATATATATATATATATATATATATAGTAGTTTTGTTTGCTGTTTGTCACGTAACAGTTTTTCCTCCATGAGAGTGATTTTTATTTGATACTTTTGTTATTTGTTATATAACTTCTGTATGAGTGTCTTATTTTGTTATTTTATCATTAAACATTGGTTTATTTTGAACATCAACTTTTTGAGTCTTGCATTTAGGGTTCACACCTTAGAGTCAGCTCCACCTGCTCATCTCTGCCATTAATGTTACATTAATTTGCTCTAATTTATACCTTTCATTTTTAAAACCTATAGGAAAAATGGTTAACTCACACTACTGGAAATAAATGGTGTCAGTCAGTTTTAATCAAAGCAACAGCTGTTACATACATTAATAGATGTCTGCTATCAATAGACACTCATGTCTAATGGTATGTAGTTGTGAAATGGTGATAACACTGCTGACTGACCCTGCACACATGTCTGGATACAGGACACAGGGAGGATACAACCAAATATATTACATATATACAGTATGTCAAGTAATTTCAGGGGGAAAAAACACATGTAACCTGTAAAAAAGTTTGCTTAAGGAGCGCTACCTGGACTCAAAATAAGTAATAATAATTAGAGATGCTCTATTGGATAGGAAAATAGCAAGCCAAAAAAAAAAAAAAAAATTCCAAGGCACTCTCTTATAAGTGATGATAAAAAAAAGCCTTTATTAACTTGGCTTGGTTACAAAAACCTATAAAAAATCATATAAAAACCCCAACGTGTTTCGGCATCATAGCCTTCATCAGGGAGTCAGCTGTATTTGTAAAAGTTGTATAAAGCAGCCAAACTTAAGCGCTTAGAAACACATGAAATATTCCAGAAAAGACAAAAACAAAGACACTGATCAAAGAGAATAAAGGAAAGACTAGAGCACTAACAGTTCATGTGTATGACCAAATAAATGCATTCTTTGACTATGTTTACACAGCAGGTCTTCATGCATAATTCACATTTTTTTGGTCAAATCCAATTGTTTTGTGTTTTCATTCATATTACACATTAAATGTGACTTTTATCAGACTTTAGTGTGAACAGAACGTGACCCATATGCGCAAGAGGCTCTGATGTAATGACGAAATGCATCATTATATTACGTGTTATGTCTGGAAGGCTAAGGTGCTAGCGGTTGCTATGGGCAACAGTGTAGGAAAGAGCCTTACAAATCAAGATTTAAAATGTATAAGGTGGAAGCAAAAGCTAGAGGTTCATATAGAGAGAGGCTCAACATGACGGACTGAAGAGATTTAGAGAAGATATACCCACTGGCCCCGCCCCCTTGGACCTGTACCCAACTGGCTCCGCCCCCCTGGGCAGTTAGTTCACTATCTGATTTTTATTACACAGTGGAAGAAGTTCTTTAACATATATGTTTAACAATTTTACTGTGGCCGGGTCAAAATTTAGTGATGAATGAAAACACTGTTGCGAAAGGTCAAAGGTCAACCTGTGGATAATCACGTTTACATTGTCTGTGGATTATTGTAAGCACATTAAACTAGTCATAAACTCTACATATTGTCTTTACGTTTGTTGTGTCAATCACAGGAGTCACTGTAAAAGTCAGATAAATGCGACATGACCGTTCAGACTGAAGTCACATTGCAAAATATTGGATATGTATCAGATTTACTACCACATAGGAAAGTGGCCTGATTAAAAAAATTGGATTAGTGCCGTTCAGACTGTCTTTAACAGGTTAGATACAGTTCAATTGGCAGCAAAAAGTTAGATTTGGGAACATTTGACTACAGTCTGAATGTAACATTCAGGGACCCGAGTTACAAAACCTATGCATCTTTACAAACTTTTTATTTTATTTTACTTTTTTAGAACTAGATGGATTTCTTTAAATACGTACAGTGCAAAGACATGCAGACTGCTATTTTTTTTTGCATCTGGTCTAACTGTGCTCTAACTATCTCAATTATGAGATAAAATATCAAAATTATGAGAAAAAGTCAAAATTGTGAGATAAAATGTCAAAATTATGAGATAAAACAACAAAATTATGAGATAAAACGTCAAAATTCTGAGATAAAATGTCAAAATTATGAGATAAAACAACAAAATTATGAGATAAAACGTCAAAATTATGAGATAAAATGTCAAACTTATGAGATAAAAAGTTAAAATTATGAGATAAAATATCAAAATTATGAGAAAAAGTCAGAATTGTGAGATAAAAGTCATATAAATGTAATATATAAAGTCACAGTTACTCTCTGAAGTCACTTATTTTTCATATTGCCTAATCTGTTTAGTTTGAAAATGTAACACATCTATTCTGAGAATGTAAAGAGTATAAAGTTCAGATATTTATGCAGAAATGCAGGGAGTAAAAGTAAAAAGTTGACAGAAAAATAAATACTCAAGTAAAATACAGATACCTAAAAAATCTACTTAAGTACAGTAACAAAGTACTTTTACTCAGTTACTTTCCACCTCAATTTGAATTGTGA
>CM035801.1:14044318-14111818 GCA_020466265.1 Siphamia tubifer | reverse complement strand
TGTGTGTGTGTGTGTGTGTGTGTGTCAGTCTGGGTTGTTCTAATTCCACTACCGTACACATGCACATGTTTCCATAGACACAGTCCATGGAAGAAGCAGAATGGAAGCTCCCACATGAACATGTTGAAAAGGTTTTATTCACTTTAATTATTGTTTCTAAATAATACCACATCTACTGCAGAACAAACCTCTGTGTTTTTCTCAGTCATGTCCTGGAATTTGTAGTTTTTCTGGACGCCATGTCTGTACTTGATCAAAAAAATAAAATAACTATGGGAAAGTTACTTGATTCATAAAGCTACTGGAAAATGTAGTTTAACTAATAGCTTCACTATATGTCAGACATCCCAAGTCTCCCTGATATCAATAGTGGTTCATTGATGCCCGGACGTCAGATAAAATATTCCGGATGTTGGACTATGCGAGGGACTTTTTTTTAACACTGCCAGTGAGAGAGTGCAGGCACATCTCCACTGATTCTCTGGTCAAAATTATACCCAGTGAGCTGCTTCAGTTTGATATTTGACAGATGTGCACCTTCTCCATAAGCACTAGCAGCTGTCCGCTCAACCTTACTCTACTGGAGAGGCTTCAGGAGCGGACACACACTTCCTTCCTGTCTGGGAGTTTAGGGACCGTCACAAAATAAATCGATTGGGAAGACTGAAAAAAAAAAAAAAAAAGAAAAAAAAAAACTCCATTAAATCAATTGTATATTCATCTCAAATGTATTAATAAAAACACAAATGAATTAATCAATACATAAATAAATGAATAATTAATAAGTGTTAATTTAATTTAACTAACAAATGCTTACTCAAATTACATGTTTTTGTTCAATAGAGTGTGGGTCATGTGACCTCTGGCCTCCAATAGGCCTTTTAATCTATAGCCCTGGTCTGGGGACACACAAAACAAAACCTTGTATATTTAATTAATATCACTTCATTGATTTTCTAGCAATTTTTTTTACTTACGAATTACATGTTTTTATTCAATAATTCGGAAAGCGGGTGGGGGGTGGGGGGTTGGAGGGGGTCGATAAGTATCTCCCTGAAATGAGTTTTTGGAACTTGGGATGTCTCCTATATAGTGACACTACTGTCCGTCACTGAGAAACAGTGACTTAAAAACACTGAAACTTTTCATTAAGTATTATCTGTAGTGAATTTTCATTGGTATATTCTTCTAAAGTGTAAGATAAAACAATGCTGTGTCACAATAAACACAATAAACATGTAATTTAACTCAATCTGTGTCACTGACTAATATTGCTTTACAGGTACTGGTCACCTGGAATCAATGATAGTATGTCACTTACAACCACTGCCCCTAATTCACCTAATAAAAGGTTCATTATGGTCCATTTACAGGGGGTTTTACTGAAGAATGTACCCTTGTTTTCATGATAAGTAAACCACAAAGTACAGTACATGCTGTAAAAGTGAATAAAAGTCAAAGCCCTCATTCGTCCTATCCTCTAGTACCTTTTGTCTAAGTTCTGGAACAATATTATCATTATATTTGTACCGAAATCCAGCTGTCCCAAAATATTCAGTGATTTTAGATTGGTCGCAGTGACATCATTTATTGAAAATGTTTGAGAAAACTGGTGAAGTATGAGGTCCTGAGGCAGACTGAGTATGGATCCTTTTTTAGTTTGGACATTGGCCTCAGACCACGGAGGACGCCGCCGTCATTAGCATACTTCTGAGACATCGGCAGTTTAATGGGCCCTTATTTGTGGACTTTTCATCTGCTTTTAATACAATTCAACCTCACATTTTAGCTGAAAGGCTTTTGCATTCGATTTCATCTGAATCTAAATGAAATGGGCTGGATTCTTTTTAAACAAAAGGACACAGAGAGTTTAAGGTTTCAGGTTCATTATGACATTTATAAAAGAATAGTTGCATCTGTTCAGCCAGATTTTGTATCGAACAAGAGGAGAGAGGGAGGGGTATTTTTATGAAATTATCGCAAAGTCCAATAACAACACAGTTAATAAACCGTCCTGCTTCATTCACATCCAATGAGTTTGAAATATATTTTAATGTCAAGGTTCAAGGCATTAATCATTCAATTCAATGGTACTTTAGTCCCAGTGTCCCTGTCAGTACCTGTTGCCATCATTGGTACTGGTGTCATTACTGGACTGGTGCCAGGCCAGTCGGTCATTGTGATGGTCCCTGTAAATATTAATTTGAATGTGTTTTTAAAATACTGTATATATGATTGATTCAACTACATTTCAACTAATAATAGTGAAGTGATACTGATATGAATTTCCTAAAGGATATATATTTATACTTTACAATAAAGGTCCAGAAAGCATTCACTAATGTTCACCTATGGTTAAGTACTGCTTATGAGGCAAGCATTTATTATACTAATGTTAACCCTTTAGATGCCAGAGTTTTTGCCAAAAAATATACAATTTTGATATCAAGTTGGAAAGGTTATAAGTTGAAAGTCATTTGAGATGAAGGTATACTGTCAATGAGAAAGTATCCTCAGTATAGTAAGTTCAATATGATTTAAAGTCTGTGATGGGAGTGAAATTATTCATCTAATTTGCATATTATGATATCAGACATCATGATAACGATATCTATCCATCCATCCATCCATCCATCCATCCATCCATCTATCTATCTATCTATCTATCTATCTATCTATCTATCTATCTATCTATCTATCTATCTATCTATCTATCTATCTATCTATCTATCTATCTATCTATCTATCTATCTATCTATCTATCTATCTATCTATCTATCTATCTATCTATCTATCTATCTATCTTCCATTTTTCTTTTCAAGATTTCAAAAGGCTGCAGTTTGAAAGTGGTTTCAGGTAAGGGAATACTGTCAATGTCAATGTGAACTATCTTTAGTATGAAACCAAATTAGGGACAGAAATAAATTCACTGATCCAATTTGTATAATCTTTTAGCACAGGTCAGTGGTGTGTTTTTCTTCTCCCACATCTGCCACAGCAGTTGTTTTCACCCCACTACATTCACCCATACTAGCGGTGTTATGAGCCCCCCTGCTACCTTCGCCTCATCCCCTGCTTGGTGTTTGCAGAATGCTTCCACACCGGCCATGTAGAGGTGAAGCATCCACTATACACTGCTCATCCAAAAAAACCCAAAAAAACACACATGCAGTATTTGACTGCACCACCTTTGGTTTGGATATAGGAGACATTTACTTTGACTTTTTTTGGCCACATAATACTTATGTAATGTCATAATAAGGTTTATAAGTATTTTTTTTCCATCCATTGTTGCATTAATGTTTGATTATTGATGATGATGATGACTCTGAGATAAAAAAACCCAAACATATATTATCAAAGTATTTAATAAAACAATGCAAAAGTTAAAAACACATCAGCCTACACGTTGCAGCCAAGGGTCTTCATCAGGTCATACACATATTAGATAGTTAATTTCAGTGTCAGTCTACTGGAATCAAAACCAAAGCTGATGCAAAGAAATACATGTGTGACTTTTTTGTGGATGGGCAGTGTATCATATGTTGATTATGGACTATGGCGTGCGGACATCAGTTTCTACTTCACTGGACAACTGCGTGTCTTCCTCCTTGGAATCGGAGTCAGCCAGTACCTGATGAAGTGTTTCGTCAATGGTAAACTGTACTCTGGCTACTACTACCACTGCTACGCTGCCATGTTTTACAAACTATTTTTACTCTAAAACTTTGAATAGAACCACGCCCACAAAAGCAACTCAGATTTTGTGACTTTGATGCTTAAAGGTAGCCTCGTAAACTAACCCGCCTCTAGTGGCAAAAAATATTTTTGCCTGAATCGTCCAATAATAATTCTCCATTTGTGTGGCAGATTTTGGGGCGGGGCTTAGCAAAATGACGACAGGGTTGACGAAGTACGAACTTATACAGACTCTATGGTCAGATAAACAGCGTGTAAACGGACCTGGTTGGATATTTTTCCTCCACCGTTACCGGTGTGTTAACGTTAATTAGCCTAGCCTATAGGATGTTTAAAACAACTGGATAGACGCTAGTTTAGACTTGTTTTCATTGTTCGTTGCTCTGATTGGTCATAGCGTTGGCCTATTACGTGCAGAGCAGTTTGAAAGACAGCCGTTGATGCCACCCGTACGCTTAAGCTCAGTCTATGGATCGTCTCCAGACTATGAATTCATATCATAGTCGGGCTTGTCAGGCTAGCTTAAAGGGTGTCTCTGCGCTGAACTTCAGAGCCCTAGCTCCAGCCCACTGTCGCTTCTCCTCATACCCACACACAAGCTCCACTCCATATTTTTGTCAGTACAGTAGAAGTAAATAAAGTATTTCCGTTGAAGTTGAAGGGAAGTGCTGCACTTATCTTTCTCTCCTAAATTCGATATGTGCTTTTATGATGCATTATTCATTTCAAGGACAGTCCTGTTTTTGTGTGAGTTGTGACACATTTCATAGTTCACAGGCTTTCATCAGTTTTTTTGTGTGTCCATCATGTTCCTGTGTTGATGCTGGACTGTCTCTAATGGAACTTCACCGGATGCCATTGTCACTCTTGTCCTTAAAAATCTTAAACCCAAGTTGTTTTTGCGGCGCCCGAAAATGGAAAAGCTGTTTTTCTTTATTATCTGTGCTACGGATTTCAAGCTTATGACCTAAGTGACGCGATTCTATTTCCGGTCGATTTCCGGGCAATGGGGCCTAAGTGCCATAAAAAAATGAACACGAGTCAATGGAGGGATAAAAGTAATTTTCTGGTCCCGTTTGAAATGTGCTACGGTTTTCACATATAATGTCTGTGAATTTTAAAGATACATTTTCACATTGAGAAAACACTCACTTTGGACAGGCATCAAAAGTTACGTTAGGTTTTATGTGAGAGTAAGTAATGGACTACAACGTTCGTCTCACAAATATTACGTCACCACCAAGCTTCACCATCAAACTCTTTGAAAATGGCTGTGACTTTGGCGAGCTTCACCTCCTTCTTTCAGGACGAAGCCAAGAGCATCAAACGTATAAGGCGGTATACGGTTTTGAAACGTTTGCAGGGAAAGATTCAGCTATGCGACGTCTGATATGTGACGTCTGATATGTAGTCCAAACAAGAGTCCAAATAATGACATGTATTTACACGCTAATAAATCACAACACACGTATCAAAGAAACTCCAAAAGCACATCATTGGTTATGATTTTCATTGAAGTACAGCAAATGTGTGATTCAGAGCATAAAGTAAAGTGGACCAGAAAATAATTATTTTCTCCTCATCCACTCTCATGTTAAATTCTTCCCGAACTTAGCCCCAGTGGACCGACCAGAAGGGGCGGAGACTTAGGCTCCCTATAACATGCGACTTATCGACTCCTCCAAATTTAAATCAACTTGTGCTATGGGAGTTGATGTGTCAACTCGTCGACGTGTCTGTTAATGCCCTAGTCGAAAGTGTTCCATTGAGAAAATATTTTATTGACTATTCCTACAATTAAAAAAGGGAAAAACTGAACAAATATGAATATGAATATAAAACTCAAAATAATAGATTCACTGCAATCTGTAACTTGTGTTCATAACAAGCTGAGACATAATATTGTTAAAATTACAAATGTTAGGTTTACATCAGAGGTGTCAAACATGCGGCCCAAGGGCCAAATCCGGTCCACCTTAGGGTCCAATCTGACCTTTTTGGATGAATTCATGAAATGCAAAAATTACACTAAGATATAAATCATTTTAGTTCATGGTCCATACATTCAGACCAATTCAACCTCATAATATCTAAATATTCACAAGTTAAAAAAAAATCCTGTTTTTTCATTTAGTGACACTAAGACCAAAAAATCTCAATAATCAGAACAAAAAATTGGAAATGTCTTAAGAGAAGTACTGGTAAGTACAATTTTTACAATATGTGGTCTTAAGGTCTTAAAAATATGTCACTATTTTCTGAAGTGTGCCATTAAATTTCACATAGGACGTATTAAATTCATCTGGGTAGCTTATGGTTACTGAAAAACATCTTTTTTTCCCCTCGCTAGTTGTTTATTTAGCTAGCGTTGTTTGTTATCAAGATGCTAAAAAAGTAGATGTTTGCTCTATCATAGAGCCGTTGTGTGTCTAATAGCAGGGGGCAGTGTGACCTTTTAGCAGCATTTACATCATTGAGTAGAACAGACGAAGAAGAAGTGGTTGGAACAGACATACGAGAACATGAACCCAGATGGGGATGTGTAAATTCAGTGATGAGTGTGTTTGAGGAGCTGAAATACAACAGTTGGTTATTAAAAACAAGGTGGGAATATGAAGCGTTATATAAAGTATGTGGTAAAGATATAAGCTGTAAAGGCCTTGACGCTCACATGAAAAGGGAAAAGCATAGACAATAACGTCCTCCATGCTAATGTTCACTCCAACGCTCACAAATTAAGAGTGCAAAAGTGCAGCGCCAGCTTTGCCTTTAATGTCTCCAGGTCCCAGCACAAGTGCTTTAGCTGCATTCGCCCCAACTGCTACGCTAAAGGCAGAAATACTGTGGGTTCTGCAGACGATATGCTTTGAACTTAACCTAGAGTGTGCTTTTTTTTCCTTTTTTTTTTTACTGTACTTATTTGTTCGGCAGTAGTGGTCTTATTTTTCATACTCAAAGGTCTTACAAAGTATTATATTTGTTTGTCAGAAATGTGCAGAGACCTTGCTACTAAGATCCCAATTTGTGTATACTAAATAGCATGTGTGATCTAGAATTTTGCATGTGACATTGACCCCAAATTAGCATATTCAATATTATGGTTGACAATATATATATTGCCTACCTTGACTCTGATATTGACTGGTTTTTAATACACATACACATACACACACACACACACACACACACACACACACACACACACACACACACACACACACACACACACACACACACACATACGTACATACACACACACACACACACACACACACACACACACACACACACACACACACACATACATACATAAATACATACATACATATATATACATATATACATATATATATATATATATATATATATATATATATATATATATATATATATATATATATATATATATATATATATACATACATACATAGAACATGCTGCATGTTTCACTCCCTATATCAGTTAGTGTAATTCTTCTGTACTTCTTCAAACAGGCCTGGGGAGTTTAATGTTGTTTAGTAGAGAAAATGAATAACTATTTACCTCTGAACTATGACTAATTTCTTACATCTTTTATATGTTTTTCAAATCATTGGACATTTTAAATTCACACCTTGTGACATACTTTGTGGATGAGCTGGGTAGCTGATATAATTACCTGCTTGTTTTTGAATTGTGCAATTTGCACTCTTCCAAAGTAATGACCTTTTCTCAGTTCCAACTGGTGGCATTAACACCATTAATAATAGTTTTGTATATTCTACGCATATAGTCATGATATATTTGTGTATTTTTATATATATATATATATATATATTTAAATCATGCCTTTCAGCTGATGACCTTGTATCAAGTAGAACCATGTATAATGCTGCTCATCTATAATTAATTGTACTATTGTAAAAGATTTAATGCCCTTGGTCCAAAACTTGATAATAGGCAATTATTATACATAAGAAGGCTGTGAACAATAATGAATGGTTGTCTTCAGCGTGTGAAATACCCAGTGGCAGCTGGGGGTTATCCCTCCTCCACAGTGCATTAACACCTGCTCCAGTGTTTCATGGATGCAAAACTCGGAGCTTAACAAGACACTGTACATTTTAATACATAAACCACCAAAGATAATTACCAAGCATTATCAACCAGGCAACTCATACAACTACACAATAAAAGTGTTTTGTAACCAGAGGTGGAACATATTTAAGTAAAAGTACTTCATTACTGTACTTAAAGAGTATTTTTTTTTCTGGCAACTTTTTAATTTTACTCCTTACATTTTTGTATAAATATCTGTACTTTATACAGAAAAGAATCATTACTTTTTCAAACTAAACAGATGTGACAGTACAAAAATCAGTCACTTCAGAGGGAAAATCAGTGGAGGAGACAAACTGTGACTTTATACATTATGGTTATATGACTATTACCTTACAATTTTGACTTTTTATTTCATAATTTTGACTTTTTATTTCATAATTTTTACTCTTTATTTCATAATTTTGACTTTTTATCTCACAATTTTTGACTTTTTCTCTTAAAATTATGCACTTTTAAAATCTCATTAGTAATTTTTAAAAATCTGATGATGACTTTTTATCTCAATTTGTGTTCATGGCAAAAATAAAGAAATAAAAATGCAGTTTTACTTTTTACTTTAGCCCTTTCTTTCTTTTTTTTTTTTTTTTTTACAATTGTCAAATTGTACTTTTTTTTTTTTCTTAAGTAAAGGAGTTGAATTAGTACTTCTACTTCTACTTTTTTTTTTTTTTTTTTTTCCACACCAGTAGCTATACTTCTACTTCAGTACAGAACGTGAGTACTTTGAACACCTCTGTTTGTAACACAGACTCTACACTCACCTAACACAGCTGCTATGGTAGCCATTGGTTTCTGGACTAAAGCCAGAACTCTGGTACCACTGTGGCTCTTCGGACAATAGGGCGGATCTAGGAAACTATGAGGACTGATAGTTAAGTTAATGACATGTTCAGTCAGTAAATTTAAATGGATATTTGCACAACACTAAATAATTCAAACTCCTGCTATTCAATCCTGTTGTTTTCATATTTCAGTGCAATAAAAATACAAAACAAATATTTCTGCCTCTAAATAAGACCATCCAGTATTTGGTCTCTAAGTTGCTTTAACTGTGATACAGTTTCAAGAGTGTAAAAAAAGTGCTGACTTCTTGTTTAAAACCTCAGTGCTTTTGTGTCCTAAATGTAGGGCAGCCATCTGCATCTGTTTGAGTGTTTTATGTTAAAAAGGAGTGTCTGTTGGAAAACTGGTAAAAAGTTCCCATTAGACCAATGGTGATGTTTGTTCCACCTTCACCCTGTATGATCAAAGTGTAATAAACTCTTACCATCTGTCTACCAACTACCCCCACCCCCACCACACACACCTGGTAAGCTCAGAATAAGGCCAGTCCACCTCATACATATGGACTCACCATTCTTAAATGCTTTAATTTCAGTAGTTAATTTAGTTTCCGTGGGTTAGATACAGATAGGCAGGATGTTTATGAGGATGCTTTGCTCTAATTGCATCTGTAGGCCTATCATTGACATATGACATTCTGCTTGTAAACTCATTTATGAGTATGCATGTTTAAAGTTTACATGCAATGCACATGTTTGTGTATGTGAGGGAGGGTGAATACTAGTCATTCCCAGTGTCAGGTAGGTCTTTTTGTTATCAAGCACCATAAAGGCTGCGCAACCTGAACTTGAAGAGTTCTGTTTAGGGGTTTTAGTTCTTATGTGACAAGATCTCACGATATATAATTTGGTGAGATTTCTCATTACGTTGTTATCCATCAAGCAGCCAGAATGATGTTGGAAAATACTGGTATTTGCGATTTGCTGGGGAACACCCCCCCCCCCCCCCTCTGGTTTTGTTAGGGTCCACTGATTTTGCTGCCCTCTGACTCGGGTGTACATGTCATGACCTCTGCTCCAGTGACCTTTACCCCAGTGCTCATCCACACTCACCTGGTCCCGTACTGCGCAGCTGCAAGTCGTTCCTCATCTGTGGCTATAAAAGCAGTAAGGCTTGCAGTTGCCAGTGCAGGACCATTCAGTATTGTCACCTCCATAACCCGGACAGTTTGACCATCTCCTCAGTCACCATAACCTGGACATTCATCATCACCATGGACTCTGGCCGTTTGTTCCCAGGTTTTGTCTCTGTCTTGTCTTTATGTTTCTTAGTTTTGTTATTAAATTATTTTTCCCTTCAGTACTGTGCAATGGAGTCCTCCTTCACCTCACCCCGATCCTGACAGTACATTAGACTCCAGTGTTTTCCAGATGGGTCAGGTGGGTTGCCGACATTGCAGCTGGCACCTGTTATACGTGGGCCGGTCCCTGCCCTGGTGATGTGGTTGTTGTGCTGGGAGAAAAGGCGCAGCGAGTCCAGGAAGTTGCGAAGTACGGACGGAGGGTTCTGTAAAGCCTGGAGTTGGTTTCGATGCGCCACCGCACATTCGGACCCGAACATCTACAGTGAAGTGCCAGATTTGATTTTAAAAAAAGGAGAAATATATTATTTTATTTCAACTTTTAGAACATTTTATTTTAGTTTCAATTTGTAGAGGAAGAAGTGACAGACTTGTTCAGGCTCTGTTGAACTGTTTTCAGTCTGTATTGACGGAGAACGTTTTGTTTTGCACACTTGAAAAAAAGGAGAAATATATAATATTTATTTTAACTTTTATGACATTTTATTTTAGTTTTAATTTGTAGAGGATGAAGTTCATTAAAAGGAGTCTTTCATCTGGGTCCACCTGTACTTACTTTGTATCACACTGTTAGTTCAAAGCCAGACCGGAACAGTTTACTCGGTGTTGTTACCTATCGTTTACACAACAATGGTCATGCTCACCAAAAATGATGTTTTCTAAAAACTTCAGCCAAAGTAGAAATGTTTTAGCCTGAAGAAGCTGATCTACATAAATACATAAATCATTGTTGAAGCCCAATTAACCAACTGCTGTTTCTTATCCATCACCATCATACTTGTTCTATTCTTGTATTTCATTGATTTTTTTTTTATTTATTTATTTTTTTCTAACAAACTCTGTAAATCCCTTGTTGTGATTTAGGGCTCTATAAATAACATTGAATTAAATTGAAATTGAGTTCTGCAATCTACACTGTTACGCAGCTCTGTCTTCATCTTGATAAATCAAGGCAAATGTATTTGTATAGCACATTTCATGCTTTACATAAAACATTTAAGAAAATTAAAATTAAAAGATAATTAAAATAAGAGACGTAAAAACATTTAAAAAAAAAAACAATTGAGAATCTAAGTAAAAACTCCAGTAAATAGTAATGTTTTTCTCAGACCTCAGGTATTCAGGTAGTTTGTTCCACAGGTGAGGAGCAGAACAACTGAATGATGCTTCACTTTGTTTGGTTCCGATTTTGGGAACACACAGTAAACCTGTCCCTGATGACCTATGACCTCAGGGCTTTGGGTGCTTCATAGGGAACCAGCAGGTCTAAGATGTATTTGGGTCCAAGGCCATTTAGTGCTTTATAGACCAGGAGTAAGATTTTGAATTCTATCCTAAGCCCACCCACCAAACTCGCTACACAGAGCATTGTGATTGGTTCAGTCAATCTTTAACCAGGGCCTGTGTGACTGGACTATTTCCCCTGCATTGTGTTTGTTGTGAAGGACGAACCTGAAGTCACTGTTGCTCATGCGGAGACAGCCTCCGTTTATTTATCCTGGATAACAGGGGAAATGCAGAGCTTAGCAAGGATGCTAATAAATGCCCGTACCCAGATCTGTAGTGAACATTGGTAGATATAAACACGGTGTGGGATGGACAACAAAACTAACACTCAATGACAATAAGAGAAACAAAATTCCAAATCACAATGAATGCAACTTAATAAACAAAAAACACAGAAATACGGATGATATGATTTTACGGATGCTAACCTCTCCTGAAGGATAATATGACAAAGGGGAGAACTATGGACCCACAGGGTATTTATACTGTGTATTCACAGAGGGACACGAAGAAGAAATGGGTGTGTCTGGAGGACCAGCACCCCAAACAGGCTGCACAATAGGAAACATACCAGGTATGTATATGTTATTAATTAAACTAAGAACATTAAAACACAATTTTGTGTAATTATAACAAATGGGTTCCACCTGCAGAGGCTCTATGGAGCATGGCTAGACCAACTTGCTAGGCAAAAATATTTTTCGTCACTACAGGCAGTTGTCATCGTCATCTTCTTCTTCAGCAAAGAAGCCCAGACCTCCCTCACCCCAGCCACCTCAGCCAGTTCCTCCAGGGGAATCCAGAGGTGTTCCTAGGCCAGCTGAGAGATATAATCCCTCCAGTGTGTCCTGGGTCGGCCCCAAGGTCTCCTCCCGTTTTTTCGTCACTATAGGCAGGCTAGAGATTTTGTCAAATTGTGCAGATTGTTTGTGTGTAAATAGAGGGAAATGGAGATCTGGTCTAGAGTTATCAACAGATATATATATATATATATATATATATATATATATATATATATATATATATTTGCATCACATGTGCGAAGTAATGAATGTACCATTTTGTTGTGATTAGTTAGTGGTACAGGACAGTATCATCCAGTGTGTGCAACACCTGTCAATATTGTGCAAAACAGATATAAATTTTCTCAACATACAAGAGTGTATGCAAAGCTGTACATTATAATGCAAGCAAACAACTCAATAAGTGTCAGGTATCGACATGCAATCAGTGCACTTGAGAGGCTGCAGCATGATGAGCAATCATGTGACATTATTTAACCATCCATCGAGTGAATAAAAAATTAGACAAATGCGTCAATGAGCAAATTGAAACTCAAGGATGCTACAGGGTGGAACATATGGGTATGAAGGGAGGGGGGAGCAGAACTGGTCCCTCATGAAGATGCTATTAATCATTCTGTTTCATTTCAAAATATGTTGATTTGGGGAAGAAAGTGTGCTATATTTGCATTCAATAAATTATTTCTGGTTCTTTTGCTTTTATTGTCTTTGAAAATAGATTCAAGAACCCCCCTACTACACCTAATGCAGAAATGGTTTGGTCTTTGATTAATGCATCAAATAACACAACCCTAGGGGCAGTGGTTAGCACTCGTGTCTCACAGCAAGAAGAACCCTGGTTCGATTCCCACACCAGACCTTTCTATGTGGAGTTTACATGTTCTCCTCGTGTCTGTGTGGGTTTTCTCCAGGTACTCTGGCTCCTCCCACCATCCAAACACATGCACTGACAGGTTAATTGGTTAATCTAAATTGCCCATAGGTGTGAATGTGAGAGTGATTGTTTGTCTATATATGTTCAGCCCTGAGATGAACTGGAGACTCATACAGGGTGTACCCCACCCTCACCCATTGTAGCTGGATTAGGCCCCCAGTGACCCCTGTGACCCTAGTGACCCTAGTGACAGGGCTCCAGACTAACTTTTTCACAGGTAGCACTGGTGCCACCTAGCTTTTCATTTAGTAGCACCCAAAAAAAATTAGGTAGCACCATATTTTTCATTGCATTATATAGCGTGTTATTAATGTTATGTTTATGAACGTTAAGAGATTAATTTGATTATTTTGGGGAAAAGAATCCCCTCCATAACCGTGCGCACCCGCCTTCCCATCAAGCACGCTGCTGGGCCAAACCCTGAACAGTCCTGAAGTGGACAGTTTTTTTGTGTGTTTTTCTGTGGACCAGCATCCACTGGTTATGAAAAAAAATTTTCAGTGAGGTTTTGTATGCTCTGTATGTTCTTTTATTTGGGTCATTCCACCGAATCAGTACATATTGCGTCCCAGAAAAATAAATAATTATTTAAATAATAATTAATTATAAGAATTAAACCGAAAGTAACTGAAAATTGGCCATGTTTCAGGACTATAAAGTGTTCGTCAGGCCAAAATAAAATAAAATAAACTGAAATAATTAATAAATCAAAGTGTCAGACAGTAAACCTGTCGGGAAATTACTATTGATGGAGGTTTTAATAGAAAAATCACAGTTTAAAGGCACTGTAAAGAGGACTTGCTTCGCTCCATTCGGATGTAAGAGGCAGAGTCTGAATCTGCTTTGTTAATTTTTTTGAGCGTGCTGTGTGTACATGTGCGTGCACTGTTGTGCACGTAACGTGCACAGACCGTAACAGGTGTAGTCAGACAGGTAGGCAGACAGGGAGCAGAAATAGGACTCGCATGAATGAGACAAAAAGTACGAGTGAAACAAAAAAAATTCCACTCGTCTTAGTATCACCGGAGCGACCTGATTAAATTTTAACTCGCACCTTAATAAATTAGGTCCCATATGTGACCTATTAGGTCGCACTCTGGAGCCCTGCCTAGTGAGGATACAGCGGGTTCAGATGACGAGAAGAGATGAGGTAACACAATACTATTCCATCATAAGGCTTCAACGGTAAGCATGCGAGCCCGTTTGTCAACATGCACAAGTCAGGAGCAAAGAAATAATAATAAAGAATGAAGCCTTGTTTAGTCCAGACGTGAACTGTGTTGTTATTTGAAGACAAAACTTAAGAAAAAACATTTACCTTGCAACATTTTGTACTTGAAATAATTATAGCAGCTTGTCCCTTAGTGGACACAACCAGAGTGACCTCTGCTATTAACTGTACCTGATGGACTAGTGGTTAAGGATTAGAACTATAAGTCAGTTTCTTTATGTTAGCAATGGTTCGAATCCAGGACAAGACATTCTGCTTGGATGGTCTTTTTGGTTTTTTTCTTTTTTCATGATGAAATGTTGAACTACAATGGTTGACTGTTATAATGGGTTTGGAATTCCTGTTATTTAAGGGTTGGAGTGAATAGAGACTGTGAAAAGACGGGTGGGTGCTGTGTGTGTAGGGTGGGTGGGCACAACCAGTTGCAAACACACATCAGTTCTATCATCACAGTTCAGTCGCTGCAAAGAATGAAAAAAAAAAATCACCTCTTACCTTAAAGGGCAACATGCAGGTTAGACAGTACCATGAATCATAGTCTATATAAATGATGAATCATCAGGATGTTGGTAAAGAAACTCCAATTCAACATCGCAATAAACACTTTTTTAACCAAAAACAAGTAGAAACAGTTGGAAGTTACGTAGCAGGAGGCAGTCCCACAAGATCAAGCTAACTACGGTGTATACTGACAATATGGAGGAGACAAGAGCAGATAATATTTACGATGGACCATAGCCTTATAATTATGAACCACAGTGGAGAGAGAGAGGCCAGGGCAAACGAGAGAGGTATAAACGCAGGCATGATGGGCAAAGGAGGGAGATAGAGTTTAATAATCAGTGGTGAATTGGCCAAAATATCTGCTGAATACACTAGTAGCATAGTAGCTAATGCTATGAGTTCACCTTCTTAGGTAAACATTAATAAATATACTGTCATTCTTAATACTTTTGGGTTTGTTTTTTCAGTAAACACCTATGTAACTGTTCTGTTTTAGGGACAATTAACATTTTGTCTGACTAAACACAAAATGCATCATACAGTCATGGTAGCATGTAGCCAGTTGCTAATTCTACTACAAGACAGGGACTTTACAGTTTTTAGCCGACAGATTTACACAACAAAACATGATTAATCTCTTCCTATACTCAATAGTTTAACAGTCTATATTGTTCATACTATGCTGTAACAACCCTTGTTATTTTACAGATACTTTGAACATAGTTAGCTGCTCTGTTACTATGGTGATAGGCTGTCACGGCAGCCATGACAGCGAAAACAAATCATGATAAATGTCTTACCTAATGCTAGTACATAGTCTACATCAAACCATCGTGTACTCCATCACATCCCAAGGATGATGACACTCCAGAGTAAAATTACATCCACAAATGAACCAGTAAATGATGACAGATGCAGCTGTGAAGTCCACTGTCTTCATCTGCACAAAATGCAGACGAGCAACTGCCTGAAAGCTCTTACTTTTTCTACTAGGAAAATTATGAACACAATGTCCTGACCGGCTGCAGTTCACACAACCAGCACAAACACAATTATTCACCATCTTCACTCTTAAAATGCTCTCATTATGTCTCATTGGCAACTACTTCAGTTTCTACTCGTAGAAACACAACATAGAATTCAACGCATCCATTATTATACGCTTACCTCCCATGACGAATCCCCTATGGGAAAGGAATAACTCCATTTCCTGTAAAATCAGCACCTTTTAATCTAATATGGATAATGGTCATTTTCACAGAGGTTCAGAACAATACTAAGTCTAAATTTAATGATGAAAAAAAATAAAAGAAACTAATCAAAACAAATATGCCTCAGCTGGACTTCTGTACACTCTGTTTCAATTGCTTTAACACTACTTAACATCTCAATATTAAGTGGAAGGGGGGGGGGGGATGTATCAAGAGGTTTGGAGTGATTTACCCAGAGCAAATAATGCAAAAATATTGTTCCAAAAACAATTACGTTTCAAGCAGGACCAAAACATAGTTGGCGGAACCAGCACCACACGGGTTAAAGTTTGACGTCAATGTAATCAGGAAAACTGATTGGTTTTGCATTGTATAAATGTCTGTTTAGCACAAACATTAGGTGTGTGAACCATATTTAATATGCTATGCTAACAGAATGTTTCTCAGTTTCCCCATTCTCCTTTTAGAATTAAAAACAATTCATTTGTATCATAGAGTTGAGATTATCCTATTAAATGCTTGGGGGTGTCTCAATGATTTTGGAAAAAATGTTGTTTAGGATTTTATATTTATCAGTAACATTGGTGAAACATGAATATGTCATTGTCATAGAGGTTGGCAAGTGTTCATTCATGTTCACATTTAACACAGCAGACTTTAAATACAACTCCTGTCCCGTTATATCCAAATATAGACTGTAAATGAACTGCACTTATATATCGCTCTTCCACCTTCATGGTGCTCAAAGTGCTTTACATTAGCCTCACATTCACCTATTCATACACCAGTAGGTTCTGTCAATCCTACTGGGAGACTAAGTCAGGGTTCAGTGTCTTGCCCAAGGACAATTTGACATGTGTACAGCCAGAGTTGGGACACAAACCACCAACCCTTCAGTCATTGGACGACCAGCTCTACCAACTGAGCCACAGCCGCCCATACTGTTATAGCTATTATATAAGGAATGGACAGACAGTATAGTACAGTACAGTACAGGGACCCACCCAAAGCTTTCTGAGACTGGAGTCCCAAAAACCTCCTGTTGAACACCTCCAAGATCAAAGAAACTGTGATGGATTTTAGACAGTCTAAACTCCCTCTACAGTAACTGGTGGGTGGACACTGAGTTGGTACTGATAGACACGTCTTGGAGAGCATTTTGACATGAAGATGAAATGGTCCCAGTCCCAAATGGACCAGATTAAAAGGGAGAGAGTCAGTGATTTTTCCTGAGGGCCCCAGTCCTTCCATGTCTGATCTGAGACACTTCTAAACTGTCACTGCAAAAGACACAAACTGGCTGGTTAAAGCTGAGTGCATTTTTAAGAGAAGATAGATAGATAGATAGATAGATAGATAGATAGATAGATAGATAGATAGATAGATAGATAGATAGATAGATAGATAGATAGATAGATAGATAGATAGATAGATAGAGATAGATAGATAGATAGATAGATAGAGATAGATAGAGATAGATAGATATAGATAGATATAGATAGATAGAGAGAGAGAGAGAGAGAGAGAGAGAGACAGACAGACAGCTATATAGATAGACAGAGAGAAAAAGAGGGACAGACAGACAGATAGATAGAGAGACAGACAGAAAGAAAAAGAGAGACAGACAGACAGATAGATAAATAGATAGATAGATAGATAGATAGATAGATAGATAGATAGATAGATAGATAGATAGATAGATAGATAGATAGATAGATAGATAGATAGATAGATAGATAGATAGATAGATAGATAGATAGATAGATAGATAGATAGAGAGACAGACAGAAATAAAAAGAGAGACAGACAGATAGATAGATAGAGACGGACGGACACAGACAGACAGACAGATAGAGAGACAGACAGACAGCTAGATAGATAGACAGAGAGAAAAAGAGACAGACAGACAGATAGATAGAGAGACAGACTGAAAGAAAAAGAGAGACAGACAGACAGATAGATAGATAGATAGATAGATAGATAGATAGATAGATAGATAGATAGATAGATAGATAGATAGATAGATAGATAGATAGATAGATAGATAGATAGATAGATAGATAGATAGATAGATAGATAGATAGATAGATAAACATCTTTCTTCTGATAAATAACATGCTACTCTTTTATTACACATGTTCTATGTGAGAGCACTGATGACATAACCCTAGAATTTAATCACACCGTTCATATCATAATTAGTCAAGTGTTCCAGACAAATGAATATATTGTACCCAATTATTAGACTTAGGTACAGATGATGAATTCAAGGTTTGACAGGTAGAATGACCTGTTAAATGATCCATTTGAATTGGTTTGTTAACACAATAACATTCACATGGTCAGAGGATAAGGTTTGGGTTACATTAGAGTTCCTTAACCCTAACCCTAATGCTAACTGCTAAATGTAAATATCTGAAAACCCCTTCCAGAGTGGGGAGTTTTGAAGACAAACTAGGATGTGTCTCCTTCAAAATGGCAAGAAACTCAGAACATGTTCACGTCGCATACACCTTTACGTTACCGTCAACACGCAAAGCCGGTAAAACGACCAACTACCTAAATCCTATGGATCTTCAAACTGCTCTAGCAGCTCCAGTAAAAATACAGAAGTTGTTTCAGCAATTGGACAGAATTTATACTCATACCATAGCCCAATAGAGACGGATTTATAATTACCTACATCGGCCTGGCATGGATATCCAATCAAATTTCGCCACTCAAAACTCACCTATTCCAAATAGCATACTCTCCATAATCCAACTTTTATTTTTTCTTCGCTCTTTCCATTAATATAATCTTATTTTTGTTATTTATTTTTTTCATCTGCCACAGCCACCTGTTTTTATCCATGTAGTTTTAGACCTGTTTATATACTGTTTTTATTCTGCTTGTTAAGCACTTTGAGAGTTTTGAAAGGCGCCGATAAATAAAATTTATTATTATTATTATTATTATTATTATTATTATTATTATTATTATTATTATTATTATTATTATTATTATTATTATTATTATTATTATTATTATTACTGTTGCATGTTCATATAAACAAAGATATCCTCCTGCAAATGCTTGTCTAAATGCGGATGAAAAATTTAAGATAAGACACAACTTTTGCATCTTCCATATAAATGTAGCCTTAAAGATTTGCTGACAAATTTTTCTAAAGTACTCATGTTGCCCCATCAAACTCACACTGAATTTTTTTCATTGGCCAACAAGGACAGACTTATCTGAAAAAACAATAGGACTGCTATTATGTGCATTAACCAACCAGTATATTTAATAATTAATATTAATAAATATTATAAATGTCAGGTCACACATTGACCACACATATTAGTATCTCTTCCCCTGATTTGGAACCTCAGTGAAATATGTACTGGAAACTATTTGTTTATTTATTATAATATAATAATGTATTTTATTTGTATAGTGCTTTCCATGACACTTAAAGACACTTTACAATAAAAGCCAATGACAATAAAAAGAAACAATGTAAGACAAATACCTTACACGTTAAAACAGTCAGAATGAAAGTATTACAAAATTAACAGCAATCTTAAATAAATTAGTTTTTAAAAGGGATTTAAAAGTGTTGAGGTCAGAATAGTGACAGATGGTGGTGAGGTGAGGAGGCTGCGGGAGGGGTCATGGGGCTAGAGTAGGTCAGTGAGGTAGAGGGGGCGCCTGGTGATGAAGGGCTTTATGGGTGAGGAGGAGGAGGATCTTCTATCCGGTGATTGACAGGAGCCAGTGGAGGTGATGGAGGACAGGAGTGATGTGATGGTGTGAAGGGGTGTGGGTGAGAAGACAAGCTGCCGAGTTCTAAATAAGCTGGAGTTTATTGAAGAGTTTGGAAGGTAAATTATAGAGAAGGCGACTGCAGTAGTCGACTCTGGAGGTGATAAAAGCATGGATGAGTGTTTCAGCGGCAGAGAGAGAGAGAGAGAGAGAGAGAGAGAGTTTTTAAGGTGAAGAAAATATGGAGTAAGATAACTGTCAATATATCCATGTCCACAGATTGGATACCTGTGTGTATTGTCTGTAGTTGTGCATAAAATAAATATTTGTCGATTCTCAAATGAGTCGAGTCGTACATAAAATATACGGTGTGTATTTTATACAACAAAATACGGATGGAAAAATGATGACTTAAAAAATGACAAGTACAACTTTACCACATCCAAAGGCATCATAGCATGTCTGTGAATGTGGTGTTGATGAATTTTGACAGTTACGTCACTTGTAGGAAGTCGTATTCATACCAAACAAAGGCTAGCTGTAAAGTTTGAATTCGTACTTGTAATTTTTGATGTCATAATTTTTCCATCTGTATTTTGATGGATAAAATACACATATTTTATACGCAACTTCAGACAAATATGCATGAGCAGGTTGTGATTTATCAAAAAAAAAAAAAACTGAGGGGGGGGGTCTTTTTTTCTTCCCCCGCCAGAAAAAAGCTTGTGTTGGATGTCATGACCCTCATTCCTGATTGTAAGTATATTACTAAGCTGAGGATAAGAAACTAACCAGGATTCCCTCAGTAGCGGCGAATGAAGAGGGAAGAGCTCATCACCAGATTCTCGTCCCACGGGCGGGTGTGGGAAATGTGTTGTATGGAAGACCACTTGACCGGTTGTTGTCACGCCAGTGTCTTCTCAGCCCAAAGCGGGTGGTAAACTCCATCTGAGGCTAAATACTGACACCAGGTATTTAACCGGGTCTGGCTCGTGTCCCCACCAGGTGCATTTCCTGCGCTGTGGTGCGCCGCGACCAGCTCCAGGTTGGCCAGGAAGGGTCTGGGGGTGAAGGTGGCCCCTGTCTCTGGTAACGAGCTATGCAGCACCTTCTGTCTGGACTTTGCTACTTCCCAGACTCGCTGCGACCTCTCTCCCCTGGTACACCAACCATGTTACCAGGGTGGGGACTGGCCCATGTACAACAAGTGCCAGGAGTTAGCTGCGATATTGGTAACCCCAGACCCATCTTGAAACACAGGAGTCTAATCTACATGTGAGTCAGATGGTCTCCACCAGAAGGGGGGGCGATCTGCCCCATCCCCACCGGCAAATCGCACCCAGCACACGGGTATCCCATCTGTGGACATGAATATATTAACAGTATCGTACTCCATAAGAAAGGATGTTTTGGTGACCTGTTTGATGTCTTGTATGAAACTGAGGGTGGTGTCGAGAGTAAAGCTGGAGGGGGGGGGGAGTGGTCAAGGACCAATGATCAGGAGATCAGATTTGTCACTGTTGAGTTTGAGGTTTGCATCTCAGTTTTTTATTTCAAAGGCAGTTTAAGAGGATGGAGGAAGTGATGGTTTTGGAGGAAATCTAAAGTTGGACATCATCAGCATAACAGTGGAAATGTAGACTGTGGTGTCAGATGATATTACCGAGGGCCAGAATGTAAATAATGAAAAGCATGGGACCAAGTAACGAACCCTGGGGGACATCTTGGGACTGGTGAGTAGTGGTTGATGAATGGTTATTTATGTATATGAACTGTTTATGTAAAAAAAAAAGAGTGTTATATCCCTATTAATACAGCTCCAGATAATAAGGTAATTTACAAAAGCTTTAAACAGCTTGAAGAAAATGTCTATGGAGTTAGTAGAGCACACAAAGATCGAGAACCCGATAGGAGATTGGTTTAGTAGAACATTAGCATCATATCAGCCTTCCTCTCCTTAGTAACAGCCATAACAACATTGGCTTTGTGTGTTTGCTCTATTCCCTGTATTCCTTGCATCAGACACTCTGCCTGAAATGTAATACAATTGCAATTGACAACAGATATCCAACCTCTGCATTTTATCAATTAGTTCAGATTCCCCTTACCTATGTCTCTGAGTCCAGATAAAGATGAGGGAGGTTTTGGGAGTCGATATTGTGGGACAAGAAGACAGTTTTTTTCCCTCCTCATTCCCCTGTACATTTACAACTAATGCTAAAACATACTCATATAGTTTATACACACATGTAGGGACATGAGGCTTTTAGGATTTTTCATGTATAAGTTTTAAAGTAGTTTTTATGTGTTTTTTGTAAGATTCCTGCTGTAATGGAAAATGTAAATGATGTCTTGCTAAGGATGAAGCAGATGTTTTTCTGTATTTCCACTGGCTCTGTCCAATCAAGAATCGCTTGCTGCATATAGATGCAATGAAGTATGAAGCTTACATCAATTTATGCATAGATATAAGGTTATTATGTATAGTTGTTATTTCCCATTGGCTCTGTGCAATGAAGAACTGCTTGCTGCATTTAGGTGCAACAAAATATACAGCTTACACCACTTAATGCATACATATAGGGTTATCAAGAGTTTAATGTTATTTTATTTTAATGGGATTGTTCATGTGCTAATTATTACTTAGACGACTATGACTGTAACTGGTTTTGATAATTGGGGTTGGCATGATAGGATCACACCATCTTAGTAAAATGAATGTTAATAAAATTCGAAATGAAATTATGATTAGTAACTGTAACATTATTATTAAGTTAAATTATTTGCCCTGAGCTGTTCTGCTCTGTTGTGTGTAGCTTTAAAAGCCAGTAGCAAAAAGACCAAGGTTATCTCGACTCTCTGAAGACCAGAGGTGTTTAAAGTACTCACATTCTGTACTTAAGTAGAAGTACAGCTACTTGTGTGAAAAAATACTCTGGTAAAAGTAGAAGTACTGATTCAACTCCTCTACTTTAAGTAAAAGTAAAAAAAAGTAAACAATTCTCAATTGTAATGAACTACAAAAGTAAAAAGTAAAACTGCTTTTTTTTTGTCATGAATGCAATAATACTCCAGAAAATAAAATCTGAACAATTGTACAAGTATTTAAAATAAAGCCTATAAAAGTGAGTTAGTGTGTAGATAATGTGTTGGATCATGTCACAGTTACTCAGTTTTGTGGATATGCGCAGAAAATGTAGGAAAAATGGGGGAAGAAAAGTCACAATTGAGATCAAAATTCATGAGATTAAAAAAAAGTTATGGATATGAGATAAAAATGCATAATTTTAATGGAAAAAGTCAAAATTATGAGATAATAGTCATATAACTATAATATATAAAGTCACAGTTTCTTTCCTCCACTATTTTTCTTACTGTTACATTTAGTTTGAAAACGTAATGAGTCTATTCTGAGAATGTAAAGAATATAAAGTACAGATATTTATGCAAAAATGTAAGGAGTAAAAGTTAAAAGTTGCCACAAAACTAAATACTCAAATAAAGTACAGATACCTAAAAAATATACTTAACTACAGTAATGAAGTACTTTTACTTAGTTACTTTACACCTTCACTGAAGACAATGTTTTGACGACGATATGAAAACTAAGCATCTCAAAATAACGGACATAACACATCACTACCACATCTCCTAGGTAACCAGGGTGTGGTTTGATGTTTGACCAACCACGTCAGTAGATGAGGTCCAATTAGAAGATGGAGTCAGATGATGTTGCGAAGTCCAACCATTTTGTTCGGGGTAGAGTCACCTACGAAGGTATTGTCAATCACACCCAGAATTTGGGGCTTTTTGGGTCAAATTTTCTGCAGTAGCTCTTGTCCATTGAAACTGGTGGTGGTTTTTACATTTTATATGTGACCTGAATAAATTGTTTAACTGAGATTAACTTGTCTTTGGAGCTTCCAGTCAATGAACACTAATATCTTAACAACCTGGACAAGCTGACACTGAAACTTCACAACTTAGGAGGTAAGACTGTCTACCTTGCTGTGGTTTTGGATCAGGGACAGACACACCCTGTGGACACATGACTGGTCTGCCATCCATCCCACAAACAGTCAGAATGTTTTGAGAATCTTTACCCTAAACTCATTCTCTTCTTGCACTAGTGTCCCCTTCTGGCCTATTCTATTCTATTCTATTCTATTCTATTGCATTCTATTTTACACTATCAAGTCATCCACAACTATGGTGCTCACTACTGTTTTTGTTTAATTATTTATTTATCGAATCTCTTTTTCTTTTGTGCTGTTTTGGTTTTCTTCTCTTTTCTCGATTTATTTATTCATTTTTATTGATGGACAGTTAATAGTTGGGGATAACACACCACCTTACAATCTTTAACTAAAATAGCACCGCCTATTAATTTCTTTCCCTGTTCGTCCTGTCCGTCCTGTCCAGTCTTTGTTTCCCCCACACATCACTGAGGTGTAGCACTGCCCTCCCTGGCTTATAATAGAGAGTTCTAATAAAGGATGTCTGCCCCAGAGTCCTGCACGGGTTCGGGTACCCATGAGTGACCCGTGGGTGAACCGCAAATTTTCACGAAACGGGTGAAGAATGTTGTGCTGTGTCGGATACGGGTTCGGTTCGGGTTGGACGTGGGTGATCGCGGGTCTAATTTGCGGTTCATAGGCTAAAAAGAGCCGTAGGCTAACAACATTTTTATTTGGCTCTGCCTTGGCTATGTCACTGTTCAGTATATTTGTGGCAATAAATGTTTGTATTTAAGTTTGGCTATCTGACATTTTCTTTCGGGTTCGGGTCGGATATCGGGTTGATTTATAGTGGGTCGGTTCGGGTGCGGATTTATTTTTTTTTTCGTCGGAAAAAGGGTCGGATACGAGTTTAAACATGACGGGTACGGGCGGTTGCGGTATGTCAAAATCAGAACCGTGCAGGACTCTGGTCTGCTCAGCTTTCAGGGAGGACCGATGATGGTCACACACATGCACTAAATATTCAAATATTTGGCTGCAAGACTCAAAAAAGCATTGATCTCAAACAATGTTGACATCCTCTCTGTGGTGTTAAACAATGAGAACAAATGCAGACAAAAAAAAAGAAAGTTTTCAGATGACACTTCTGTGGTGGGTCTCATATGAAAGAATGATGAGACCCACTACAGAGAGGACGTCGAAACAGTGCTGTGATAACACTCTTGACATACACACTAGCAAGACCAAGGAGGTCATCGTGGACTTTAGGAGATCTAGGAGGGTGGAACACTCTTCTCTCCTCATTCATAGAGAAGAGGTAGAGCAGGTGGACAGTAGGGGGTGGGACAAAAAAATCGATTCACATATGTATTGGGATTTTTTGTTGTATGACTTTTAAGTAGATTTTTTTTGTTCAAAAATCATTTTTTTCCCCCCAAAATTAAAGTCATTTTTTAAAAAAATAACCATTTGTAAAAACCATAGACGACTGTATGAGTCACTCAGATGTTTATTTTTGTGTCATGGAATACACAGAAATCACCTCACAGAAGACACACAGATGACAGCTAGCTTATTATCGTATTAGCTTCAACAACACACCAGCGTTAAACAGCATTAACTTATGTGCTGAAAAACAATACATTATGTTAATATTTATTCCAACTGTAATGTGTTATTAATCTCACCTTGTGGCATTTACACACAGTAATAAACCAGGAGTATATGAATTAGAGTTTGGAAAAAGAGGGTGAGGCAGTGGCTAATTCTAAATACTAATTCTAAACATGGTGCGTTCAGGACTGTCGTAACATCTCCGGTGCGTTCAACAGCGCGGGATATCTGAAAACTTAGAGAATATTACTTGTTCCTGAATAAATATAGTTAAACAATCAACAGTAATTAAAGTGTGTGGTTCTTTCTAATAGAAGGGAAGAGCAGAGCTGAACATGTACACTTTAAAGTTCACTTTATTATGACGTATGTTCATTTAAAGGCTCCTATTTGTGTTGTGTGCAGATAAATGTAGCAGTTTACTTCCCAAAGTCTGGTTCAAATATATTACTACTGAATAAATCTGAACTGACTCACATTTAATGTGCGTTTTTTTGGGGAAATATGGCTCCTGATATGATCTGTAGGTATCATCATTCAGATTTTTCATGTGGTCTGGTGTTAAAAAGGCAAGTGAAAAATCGGGAATATTGCTAATATCGAAGAATTGCAATTTAAATCGAATCGGCACCCAAAAAAATCGTTAAAAAAAATCTAATCGGCATAAAAGCACATCGTCCCAGCCCTAGTGGACAACATCAAATTTCTGGGTATCCACATTATATTGAACCTCATTTGGTCTGTGCACATATCCCACCTATCTCCCCTCAGCTACTGTCAAACTTCTACAGGACCACATTAGAAAGCATCCTCCGTCTGGGTGTAACGGTGCAGTATGGGAGCTGCACTGCATAAGACAGACAGGACTTTGCATTGGTAATGAAGACAACACAGGGGATTGTGGGTAGACCACTCCCACAGCTGGACTCAGTGTACGACAGGGCCAGTTGTGTCGCTACAGACCCCACCCACCCTAGTTACGGACTGTTTGTGCCTCTCCTCTTTGGAAGAAGGTACAGAAACATCAAAATTCACAGCAACAGACTGAAACACAGCGTCTTCCCCCAGAGCTGTAACATCCATCACCCCCCACCCCCACCCCCCCCCCCTCCATAAACTGCATGAATCCCTGCACTGCACTTTAAGCCTCATTCATACTGCAGTATGTACAATACATCCATGCTGACCTTATGTTTACATTTTACTTGGTTTAGAGCCATGTGCAATATATTTTATTTCTACAGGCCACTGTGTTTTGCTCTTTTCATTCTTACCATTTTACTGTGTTACTGTTATTGTACAGACTTTTTTATTTCACCTATTTTATCAAAGTCTTTTTTTTACTTTACTTCTGTCTGGGCCAAGAGCTGAAACAATATTTCATTGTGCATTACATACACACATACATACACACATACATACACACATACATACACACACACACACACACACACACACACACACACACACACACACACACACACACACATACATACACACACACACACACACACATACACACATACATACATACACACATACACACATACATACATACACACACACACACACACACACACACACACACACACACACACACACACACACACACACACACACACATACACACATACATACATACACACACACACACATACACACATACATACATACATACATACACACACAATTTTTATCTCATAATTTTAACTTTTTATCACATAAGTTTGAATCTTTATCACATAATTTGACTTTTTTCTCTTAAAAAAAAAAATATTTTTTTAAATCTCATTTGTCACCCCCCCCCCCTCCATTTTTCCTAAATTTCCTGCCCATACACATAAAACTGAGTACAGTGACACTATCAAACACATTATCTACACGGTAACTTACTTTTAACTGCTTTATTGCGTTCATGGCAAAAAAAAATGAAGTTTTACTTTTTACCTTTGTACTTTATTACAATTGTGAAATTGTACTTTTATACTTTTACTTAAATAAAGGAGTTCAATCAGTTCTTCTACTTTTACCACAGTACTTTTTTTCCACACCAGTAGCTGTACTTCTACTTAAGAACAGAATGTGAGTACTTTGACCACCTCTGTCCACCCCATCACTTTGCTATGTATTTATATTATTTTTTTTATTGCTTATGTATTTATTTTATTGTGCTGCTCCATTATGTCTCTTTTTAAATTGCTCCTAACGGCAAAAAAAAAAATGTTGCTTCAATCCTGAAAAAGAAAAAAGTAGACAGATGGAGGAAAAACCAGCTGTAAGTTTTAAAGGTGTTAAATGGATTAGACAAAGTCTGTTTTCAATCAACCGACGGCTGATTTTAATGTCCTGACCACGTCTGACCATCACAGACTGCTGCTTATGTAAGTGTTTTAATGCCCTGCGTAGAGTGTGTGCAGATGCCAGATACTTTTGGACCGGGTCAGAGGAAAAGTATTTACAGACGTGAAGACCTGAGAGCTATAAACATGCACGCACGTACACATATGTGTACACGTGCACACACACACACACACACACACACACACACACACACACATCAGAGGTGATTTCTCTAATGCTGCAAGGGAAGATCAGCTTCTTCTAAAAAGTAAAAAAAATAATAAATAAATGGTCAATATATACAGATGCCTTAACATTTCATTGACTAGAATAGAATAGAATAGAATAGAATAGAATAGAATAGAATAGAATAGAAGAACTTTATTGATCCCACAATTGGGAAATTGCTTAATTATAACTATACGACTATAAATGTGTTATAAGTGATTTATAAAAAAAAACATAATAAAAGCCTAAAAATACTAAGATAAACACAACAAATTCTAATCAAATCTACAAATACTAGGATAAAAACATAATAAAACCTAAAAACTATGAATTAAAAGCTAAACATACTAAGATAAAACACAATAAAACCTAAAAACTACGAATAAAAATCTACATATACTAAGATAAAAACACAATAAAACCTAAAAACTATGAATTAAAAGCTAAAAATACTAGGATAAAAACACAATAAAACATAAAAACTACGAATAAAAAACTACATATACTAAGATAAAAACACAATAAAACATAAAGACTATGAATTAAAAGCTAAAAATACTAAGATAAAAACACAATAAAACATAAAAACTACGAATAAAAAACTACATATACTAAGATAAAAACACAATAAAACATAAAGACTATGAATCAAAAGCTAAAAATACTAAGATAAAAACACAAGAAAATATAAAAACACAATAAAATATAAAACCTACAAATTAAAAACTAAATATACTAAGAGAAAAACACAATAAAACCTAAAAACTAAGAATTAAAAACAAAAAATACTAAGATAAAAACACAATAAAACACAATAAAGCTAAAAAAAAAACCCACAATAAAACATTAAAAATAAATATACTACGATAAAAACAATAAAACATACTAAAAGCTTCATTTGTGAAAAGGACTAAATGCTAAGAATTCCAAACTATGAAACGTGGACGGTGTCGGAAATGATCCCAGGTGGTCCCCATCATGCAGGAAGCAGGGACACATCCTATTTAATCTCAAAGACAAGTTCATTCAGAATCAGCGACTAAAGACAAATAGGTTGAGTCGGTCATTGGATAAATGCCACAATTATCTCCTACTTCCTGGCACTCAGCGTCTCTGGGAATAAATCAAACTGTGGGCGGGGCCTTAGGTGGCCTGGACACTGAGCTTCTGCATGATGATTGGACGAACAGTTGAACATCTGTTTTAATTGACATGTATTTTCAGATATACACCGTCATTCAACAGCTCAGATCAGACTCATCAGGGATTTTACAGGTGAAGTTGAAACAAATTGCAACTCATTTGTTATTATTTGCTCATCGAAATTACTTTTTCACTTTTTTACGCTGTAAACAAAACACACTCGTATTGTTTCCTTGTTTCAATTTAATGCAATTTCAACATTTTCTTGTTCAAGTCCTTGGAAAAAAACACCTATTTGTTACAATAGTCACACCTCATTTACTTGAAAAGAAACAGAGGAAAGAATTTACATATAAATAAACTGACAAATTTTATGATGCAAGCTGACAATGAGCTTTAAAAGACTAGCTCATACACACACACACACACACACACACACACACACACACACATAACCAAAACCATAGCAAGTAGCATATGAACAGCCTCTTCATATACTTACTTCATATACCTTGTGATAAAAAAAACAAAAACAAAAAAATTTAATTGGACAGCATCGGTCATAACTATCCCCTGTCAGTGTCTAATTCTAATTTGCTAACTGTTTACATAAAAAAAAATACAGGCAGACAGTTAAACATACAGACAGGTAAACATACAGACAGGTAAACATACAGACAGGTAAACATACAGACAGACAGTTAAACATACAGACAGACAGGTAAACATACAGACAGGTAAACATACAGACAGACAGGTAAACATACAGACAGACAGGTAAACATACAGACAGACAGGTAAACAGACAGACAGGTAAACAGAAAGACAGACAGGTAAACATAGAGACAGGTAAACATACAGACAGACAGGTAAACATACAGACAGGTAAACATATAGACAGGTAAACATACAGACAGGTAAACATACATACAGACAGGTAAACATACAGACAGACAGTTAAACATACAGACAGGTAAACATACAGACAGACAGGTAAACATACAGACAGACAGTTAAACATACAGACAGGTAAACATACAGACAGGTAAACATACAGACAGGTAAACATACAGACAGACAGTTAAACATACAGACAGACAGGTAAACATACAGACAGGTAAACATACAGACAGACAGGTAAACATACAGACAGACAGGTAAACAGACAGACAGGTAAACAGAAAGACAGACAGGTAAACATAGAGACAGGTAAACATACAGACAGACAGGTAAACATACAGACAGACAGGTAAACATACAGACAGGTAAACATATAGACAGGTAAACATACAGACAGGTAAACATACATACAGACAGGTAAACATACAGACAGGTAAACATACAGACAGGTAAACATACAGACAGGTAAACATACAGACAGACAGGTAAACATACAGACAGACAGGTAAACATACAGACAGGTAAACATATAGACAGGTAAACATACAGACAGGTAAACATACAGACAGGTAAACATACATACAGACAGGTAAACATACATACAGACAGGTAAACATACAGACAGGTAAACATACAGACAGGTAAACATATAGACAGGTAAACATACAGACAGACAGGTAAACATACAGACAGGTAAACATACAGACAGACAGGTAAACATACAGACAGGTAAACATATAGACAGGTAAACATATAGACAGGTAAACATACAGACAGACAGGTAAACATACAGACAGGTAAACATACAGACAGGTAAACATACAGACAGGTAAACATAAAGACAGGTAAACATATAGACAGGTAAACATACAGACAGGTAAACATACAGACAGGTAAACATATAGACAGGTAAACATACAGACAGGTAAACATATAGACAGGTAAACATACAGACAGGTAAACATACATACAGACAGGTAAACATACAGACAGGTAAACATACAGACAGACATGTAAACATACATACAGACAGGTAAACATACAGACAGACAGGTAAACATACAGACAGACAGGTAAACATACAGACAGACAGTTAAACATACAGACAGGTAAACAGACAGACAGGTAAACATACAGACAGACAGGTAAACATACAGACAGACAGGTAAACATACAGACATACAGATAGGAGGGAGACTCTGCTGCTGTGTAGTGTCTCCAGGTTTGCGTCGTCCACGTTTTTAACATTTTTTCTTAAACTGATGATAGTCTGTCGGTCATATACTCTTCTTGCACCGTTCAGCTGAACTATTGATACTAAAAGTGCTGGTCTATGTGAAGAAATGACTGTTAAAGTGTCTGTGTTACTGGGAGACACAACAACTGCTCCGTGATGAATGAGGGTCAAAGGGTAACGAAAAGCATCATGGGTAGCTCCCTTATACGTACAGTACATACGTAAATTACGTAGTTAACCCTCTGGGCGCCCAAATCGCAAATTTGCGACAAGCGGCGGTGCTCTGTTTAATCCACTCTCTCATCTAACTGCGATTTGAATGCAGTTCATACTCCATACTATTAGGTGGCAGACATGCAAATCTGTCTCCCGAGCACAAATTTAGGCCCTGCCCCCATGAAAAGTTTTCCAGGAAATGCCTTGGTAAATAACCGCACCTCGAAGCGCTCGCTCAGAGCTATTCCGGAGTATTACGGAGGCGGCTGCTCTCGCATTGCTGACTAAAGTTATACATCAAACACACGAAATGGGAAAAAAGAGGTTCACGGTTCATGAGGCATTGTGTCAGGTCTTAGCTGACTCGGATTCTGAACCTGAAGATCCAACATTTGATGATTTTGACCGAAGTAGTAGCAGTGATAGTGAGGAATCTGACCAGGGAAACTATTGCGTACAGTGTCATTTGGACAGATAGAATAGAACTGATTTCTCTGTGACCCCCTGAGGCATGTGTATGGATGAATATTTGGCATGTTTGTGTAGTTCTTAGGCCTACATGTTTCATTGTTTTGAATAATATTTTGAATCAGTTCTTTGCCATGTAAATAATATTTTGAATTGTATTTTGAATCAGTTCTTTGAAATATAAAATCAGTTCCTGAAATATAAATATCCTCAATCAGTTCGTTGAGCTTATCAAATTTGCTCAAAAGCTAAAAAGGATTCTTAGCTAGAGTTATTGATACTCAAATATGATATTTCAACCCTCTTGATAATATATGAAGTATTTTCTCTTTTTTCCATGCATATTGTCTAAAATTACCTTATTTTATGGCCAGACACACAAGAGAAATTTCAACAGAATTCCGAGCAGTCAACACATGTCATCAATGTTTTCTTGGATGCTCACTACGGATGCATCTAAAGTAAATAACAGTATTTTAAGCAACAACAATGTCACAGACACTCAGTAGATGACAAAACATTAAATTTTTAAGCAAAACATCCCAATTTGATTGATCCAGAGTCTCTCCCACTGTGAAATTCCTTAATTTCAGCTGTCCGCCTACTGATGACGTCATGATGATGTCATAATATGCAAATTAGATCTACAAAAATATCTTAAAAATATACTTTAGGTCCTGCCCTACAAATTTGTAATTTGGAGCAAAGCTCTATCTCTTACCACTTTTGTGCAACAGCTCTTTGAAATATTCATGTAAAAAATATGTCAACATTGAAAAAAAATGGGGCGCCCAAAGGGTTAAGAGGTTTCAGTTTCCTTTCGTAAATAGAATTTTCTTTCGTATTTAGTGACGAAAAATTGAGGTAAATGTTTTTCGGAACTTGGATTTTTTTCATTAGCTGTGTCATTCGTAAGTAGAGGTACCACTGTATATTGATTATTTTGATTATCAACAAAAGCAAAGTTACAGTAATAGTGAATGTATTTTCACTGGGTACAGGGAAGAGGAAGGGGTCCAACATTCTGGGTTCCTTAATTAATTCTATTTGTTACCTACTTTCCTATCTGCTCATTTGTTGTTGTTGTTGTTGTTGTTGTTTTTTTGTTTTTTTTGTTTTTTTTGTATATGTGTATATGTTTAGTACTTCAATTATTTATTATTATTATTATTATTATTATTATTATTATTATTATTATTATTATTATTATTATTATTATTATTATTATTATTATTATTATTATTATTATTATTATTATTATTATTATTATTTTATTTTTTTTATTTTTTTATTATTATCATTATTATTGTTATTATTATCATCATTTTTGTACTATGCACTCTATTGCTATAAGAATAATTCATGTTAATGGGGAAGTGAAGAAGGGATAGGATTAAATAAACTGATGATTCATCCTACTCCTTTTAAGACATGTCATTGTGTATTATTGTTGTTATTATTATTGTTATTGTTATTGTTATTATTATTCTGATTATTCTTATTCTTATTCTTATTATTGTTATTGTTAGTATTATTATTATTGTTGTTGTTATTGTTGTTATTACTATTATTATTGTTATTATTATTGTTATTGTTATTGTTATTGTTAGTATTATTATTATTGTTGTTATTATTGTTGTTATTGTTATTATTATTATTATTGTTATTATTATTATTATTATTATTATTATTATTATTATTATTATTATTATTATTATTATTATTATTACTATTATTATTGTTATTATTATTGTTATTGTTATTGTTAGTATTATTATTATTGTTATTGTTGTTATTATTATTATTATTGTTATTGTTATTATTATTATTATTATTATTATTATTATTATTATTATTATTATTATTATTATTACTATTATTATTATTATTATTATTATTATTATTATTATTATTATTATTGTTGTTGTTGTTGTTGTTGTATTGATTATTGTTGCATTCTGTACATGTTCGAAATAAAGCATTCAAATCAAATCAAATCAAATCAATGTCAGTGTATTCATAACCCACAAAACCCATGAATATATAATAGAACCGCTGTGTCCATTGTAGTGTCCACTGTAGTGTCCACTGTAGTGTCCACTGTAGTGTCCACTGTAGTGTCCACTGTAGTGTCCAGTATATGCATCAAAGTGTTAAAATAGTCTATTTTGTAAATGGTACTTTTTGAGCAGCCAGTATAATCTAATTGTGTGTTTAGTGTTAACAGTATATTGTCCTTGCTGCAGTTTTGTGTAAATCCACTTTTTCTATGAGTCAGTTCTCAGTCATTTATGTTTTATTTTGTGTAGCTTGAGTGAGTGTTTTTAAATTATTAATTACTTATCTTACACAAGCAATATCACATTAATAGTCAATGTATTTTCATCAATTGAAAAGGCTAATTAATTTTGCATCACCACTGGCATCATCCTCACAGCACAGGACAAGAAGAATTATTAGAGGTAAGACGCTTTTAGCATTTCCCAGAACTTTGAAAAACCCTGGTGCATTTCCACCTAAATTACATGGGTAAAAAAAAACTCTCCCTTGATCCCATTTTTTACTCAAAGAAGTTCCTAGTAGGGAGGTAGTACTTTTCAGATTTTAAGCGTTAACGACCACAAATGTAATAACCTGCAAATGTAATAACAATTTGTATCTTATAATGTAATAATCCCACGAATTCAATAACTTTCCTAAAAACCAGAGGTGGTCAAAGTACTCACATTCTGTACTTAACCCTTTAACTCCTGAGACTTTACCAGTTCAAGTCAAAAAAAATAATAAAATAAGTAACATAATGGACAATAACAGGCAAAAATGTAGAATAAACCAACAAAGTAATGAAGAAAATAAGACAGGAATGGAACAAAAGTGAAGAAAAATAATAAAATACAATATTAAATGTAGAAATATAAAACAAAATGAGGAAGAAAATTAACCAAAACTAACAAAAATTTTTCAAATAAAACTTAACTTAGTTAAAATAAGCTAAAATGAAGTATGAATAAATTGGCTTTTTCTTTTTTTTCTAAATAAGTTGCTTTTGGACACCTGTTTATTTCCAAATATTAGATCCATGAACACAACTCAGTAAAATTACAGTAAAAAAAACCTGTATTTTTTTTCCTGAATATTGAAACTAAACCATCCTTTCAGAGCGTGTTATTACTGACGCATCAGGGGTTAAATGGTTAAGTATAAGTACAGTTACTGCTGTGAAAAAATACTCTGGTAAAAGTAGAAGTACTAATTCAACTCCTTTAATGAAGTAAAAGTAAAAAAAAAAAAAAAATTGTAATTTAGCACAAAAGTAAAAAGTAAAACTGCATTTTTTTTTGCCATGAACGAAATAATTATTATTTAACCTGGAAAATCCAAAAAGTTTCAAAAGTATCAAAAATAAAGCTTTTAAAAGTGACTTACTGTGAAGATAATGTGTTTGATAGGGTCACTGTTACTTAGTTTTGTGGATATAGGCAGGAAATGTAGGAAAAACCTGAGTAAAAAAGTCACTATTGAGATAAAAACATCATGAGATTTAAAAAAAAATACAAATGAGATTTTAAAAAGCATAATTTTAGGAGAAAAAGTCAAAATTGTGAGATAAGATGTTAAAATTGTGAAATAAAAAGTCTAAATTAAGGGATAAAAAGTCTAAATTATGAGATACAAATTATAAATTATGAGGTACAAAAAAAAATCATAATTGAGATAATAAAAAAATACAAATGAGATTTTTAAAAAATCTATAATTTTAAGAGAAAAAGTCAAAATTATGAGATAGTAGTAATAGTATAGTAATAGTATAATTATAACATATAAAGTCACAGTTTCTTTCCTCCACTATTTTTTCACATCTGTTTAGTTTGAAAAAGTAATGAGTTTATTCTGAGAATGTAAAGAGTATAAAGTACAGATATTTATACAAAAATGTAGGGAGTAAAAGTAAAAAGTTGCCAGAAAAATAAATACTCAAGTAAAGTACAGATACCTAAAAAAAAAAAATCGACTTAAGTACAGTAATGAAGTACTTTTACTTCGTTATTTTCCACCTCTTCCAAAAACATTTTATTACATTTGAAGCAAGTTATTACAATTTTGGAAGGTAACAGTTTTCACCATCCCACAAAAGTAATCAAATGGTATGTGACTGATATTTCATTGGTGGGAAAGTCATTACATTTGTGAGATTATTATGTAAAAAAAAAATAATTAAAAAACAGCATATTTTTTATTACATTTGCAGATTATCATGTTTGTGGGATCAACATCCAGGATCCATGAGGAGGAGGGGGTGTGGGGGTCTTCCACATTCCATTCACCTGCCATTCAACCACTATTTTCTTTCTTTCATTTTTTTATTTCCACAAGCTTCATCTTTTAATGATTTAGAAACTGGATTAAAAGAGAAGCTGTGATAAGTGTTTGGATAATAAGGTCCAGGTTCTTTTTAACACATTTATGGAGGAGAAAATTCAGAGGGATTTAGAATTGACAACATAAACCAATGGATTTTATGTAAAATTAACCACAACGCTGGTAAAGCTGAATACATGTAAGACACACACCTAAATTTAAGCAGGATTATGAAAAAAAAAATTAAATAAAGAAGCACAAAAGGTGTATGAGAGGATGTGCACAATGCAAGAGAAGGAGTTCTACACTGGCTTCTGCTCGAGTAGAAATCTTAACCTTGTGGTTTTTTTTGTTTGTCTGGTTGGTTTGGGTTTTTTTTTTTTTTTTGCACCTTTTATTTTGAGTTCCAATTATTTTTAAATTTCATTTAATTTAACCAGGAAATGTCAGAACCTCTTTTACAAGGAACTCCTGGCAGCAATGTAACACACAGATAAAATACATACAACACACACATTTGACAACAAACAGTTGGTAAAAATGACAAAAAAAAAAGAAAAAAGAAAAAAGAAAAAAAACATTTAAGCAGATAAAGTAAAGCAAATGCAACTTATGGAAAACTCTGTTTGTATTTAATCGTGCTCAAAGAAATTTTCATTTTTTCATTTTCTAGTCTTTCTGTAACTGATTCCATACATGAGGTAAAGGAAAAATAAAAGCCTTTTGTTCTATTTGTCATCATTTGAACCCACTTTATCCTCACTAGGGTCACAGGGGTCACTGGGGGTCTAATCCAGCTACAATGGGTGAAGGCGTGGTACACCCTGTATGAGTCTCCAGTTTATCTCAGGGCTGAACATATATATGACCCACCACCACGAAGCCAGGCATAAGTGTCTGGAAATCCAAACTGAGTTATCTGTGTAGCTTGGTAGAGTGGAAACTAAGGTTTAAGATGGTGAAAAAATTATGTTTCTATCACAAGTAGAACCAAAGTTATGGTCATTTTAATATCCACATTTGGACATATTTTGCAATTTGCATTTTTGAGAAGTTTTGGACTGTTTTGGGGTAGGAAGTCCTTAGCAACGCATAATAATTTGTATCCGATTGACACAAATTTTTCACAGATGTTAAAGGACACTCTGATGGACATGTCACAGAAGTTTTATATATTATAATAATAGGACAGAAGTGCGACGTATTATAATCATTTGGCTTACACCATTGGACAGAACATTCAATATAGGCTTTTACCTCGTACCAAACACTTGGGTGTTTACCCATGAAACGGAGATCGTTTTGTTCGGCGAAAACAGGTGGAAGTCGTCTTTGTCTTTACTCAGCAATCCCTGAACTTTTGTCGCCGCTTAAATAATTGACTCAATAAACACCTTTATTGATTGAAATTCAATGTAATGACCACAGGAACTGAACATAGAGGTGTTAAGGTACCGTTTTTTGATAAAATGTAAACACACATAAAGAATCGCCTTCCAGCCTAAATTTGGCTGTAGCTCTGAACGGGTCAGCGCGACTTATGCCTGATTTCGTGGTGGTGGGTCACATATAGACAAACAGTCACTCTTACATTCACACCTATGGACAATTTAGATTAATTAACCAATTAACCTATCAGTGCATGTGTTTGGATGGTGGGAGGAGCCAGAGTACCTGGAGAAAACCCACGCAGACACGAGGAGAACATGTAAACTCCACACAGAAAGGTCTGGTGTGGGAATCGAACCAGGGTCTTTTTGCTGAAAGGCACGAGTGCTTTTATCTATTTGTGTACAGGCAAATGGAACAGGCAGCAAAATGCAATAATTTGTACAGAGAGAATAAGTTTCACAAGTCCCCCCAAAAAATTGGCCAAGTTCAATGAAATGAAATGAAATGAAATGAACCCTTTAAACTTCCAAAGGTCCACATATAGGCCAGAAGTAGTCACTCAAAAATGTTAATCAATCCACCCAAACCTGTACTAAATGTCACATAACCTAATGTAGTTTGACATAAATATATTTAATATAAACCACTTTCAGATACAATATCCACAGCAGGTACAATCACTCATTTATTCAAAATACAAATGTCAAACAGCTGATCTGAACCGTTATGTCTCATAATTATCCACAAAAGAACCATATTCCAACAAATACAGTCATAGTCCAACAAAAACATCCAAAACAAACAAGAAAAATGTCCATATGTAGTCCAAAACACATCCAAACATTAATAAATATCCACAAATATTTGATTTATTGCATCATTTAACAGGACACGCCTCCAATATCCCAGTTTTCATCTGAATGTTTTCATTTATAATATAATCAAACACCAATTACATGTGTGTTGGAAAATAAGAGATATAAATGTTAATGCATAAATGTACTTTTTGGAGTTTAAAGGTGAATGTAAAAGTGATCACAGTGAAGTAGTTTACAGGCAGACATGCAGGTGACGAAAACCCCACCGCATACTAGAGGAACCGACGCCCCAATCTGACCAACATAACATAACATGTGAAGAAGGAGGAGCCGATGGGAAGGTGTTATAAAACTGTGTGTCTGAGGTTCCCCCCTTAGTGTCACATGACCCCGCACATGGATGCTCAGAAACTCAGACTGGACTTTTCTGACAGAGGTGTAAAGTAACTAAGTAAAAGTACTTCATTACTGTACTTAAGTACAAATTATAGGTATCTGTAAAGTACTGGAGTATTTATATTTCTGGCAACTTTTTACTTTTACTCCCTACATTTGTGCATTAATATCTGTACTTTATACTCATTATATTTTCAGAATAGATGTGTTATTTTTTCAAACTAAACAGATGTGACAGTATGAAAATAAAGTGGAGGACAGAAAATGTGACTTTATAAATTATAGTTATGAGTATTATCTCATAATTTTGACTTTTTATCTTAAAATTTTGACTTTTAATGGCTTATTTTTTTTTATCTCATATTTATAACTTTTTAAAAAATCTCAATTGTGCCTTTATTTTTCCTAAACTTCCTGCCCATATCCATATAACTGAGTAACTGTGACCTGATCAAACACAATTTCAACACAGTAACTCACTTTTAAACGGTTTAATTTTGATACTTTTGAAACTTTTCTGATTTTACTTTCAATAAATATTATTGCATTCATGGCAAAAAAACAAATGCTGTTTTACTTTTTACTTTTGTACTTTATTACAATTGAGAATTGTTTACTTTTTTTTTACTTTTACTTAAAGTAGAGGAGTTGAATCAGTACTTCTACTTTTACCAGAGTATTTTTTTTCCACATAAGTAGCTGTACTTCTACTTAAGTACCTAATGTGAGTACTTTTAACACCTCTGCTTACTGACAAGTGACTTTGTAATCTTAAAAGTAATCTTATGCTGAAATACTTTGTAATACCGTAACTAATTGTAAACTATGATTGTGATATTAAATTAATGAAAAGACAATGAAAAGGCTATAGGCTATAAATAGAATTTGAGTAGAGTTAAATATGCTAACTTAATAATTATATAAAAAGTATAAGTTCATACATTTTCCCTAAAATACATGTTATTAAAATGGTTCAAATGACTTTATTAAGAAATTCAGGTGAAATTGAGTGGAAGTTTAAAGGGTTAAATTCAATTGAAAAAGACAAAAGGGGAGTACATTCATGATGACAAAAATAAAAGCCCATTAGTTCGGTGTGTTTATTTTAGTTGTGGCTACGTAACCTTGTTGCCACAATAACAAATAACAGCAGCCAGTTTTGTTTATGCCAGTTAAAACCTGACTTTTAGATGTTGCTTAATATAGACGCAAAATCACATCTTTATCGCAATGTTCAATAATGTTATCGCATTTGTCATGTTTTTCTAATATCGTGCAGCCCTATTATCATTAACATTTATCTCCCTAAAAGGATAAATCAAAACTCTGTATGAACTCACCCAAAATATATTTTATCTGCAGTTAAAAATATCCAGCTGACTAATAGCCACGCCCTCTTTGACTTCTGAAATGTTGTGATCTCCCACAGTCTGGTCATGTCAGATAGATAAATCAGTTCAAGTTCTTTTTTTTGTTGTTGTTGTCAGTCTATCATCATATGTATAAAACACTGTCTAAAGCATACGGATGACTCATCAGTATTAAAACAGAAAGTATTAGACAGAAGCAGGAAGTGTTCCAATGACAAAAGGTTAGTAACTAAGTAAAAGTACTTTGTTACTGTACTTAATTAGATTTTTTAAGTATCTGTACTTTACTTAAGTTTTTTTTTTTCTGTCAACTTCCAAGGGTCCAACTAGTTGTTCATAGTTGTAAACAGAACCACTAGAACCTGTGGGTTCAACATCTAATAAACTCAGTATATTTTGAAAACAGATTCTCATGGATCAACTGACATCAACCACTTTCAGATGAATTAACCACAGCAGCTAAAAATGACTCATTTGTTCAAACATGTTCAAATAAAAATCAAACAGGAAGTGACATGACTTACCATTTATCTCACATAATTATTAATGAATGAATGAATGAATTAATAATTAATTAATTATTAAAACATCCAAACCAAAAAATATATAGTCCAAATATTGTCCAAAACATTCATAAATATCCATAAATGGCTGTTGCAAAATATGCCAAAAAAACTAACTAACTAACTAACTAACTATATATATATATATATATATATATATATATATATATATACACTGAAGCATTCAAGAATAATCACCTTTTTATTCAAGTGTGTCCAAAGGTTTTCAGGGTGTGACATTGTTGGACAACGCCTGCTCATATCCTCTCATAAAAATATTCATTTGTTGTAGTATTAGGATAAAATGATCATGTGAACGAGGTCAGACCTCCTGCTGTGGTCCTATAGTGGTTTTGGCCTCTCACTGTACAGACACGCTTTTATTTGGGTGATTTATTGAGGAAAAAATTCAGGCGAGATACAAATGTATTTTATTTCACTGTGTTTCAACCTAAAATACTCAGTGTCAGTAACAGTTAGAGTGATTCTGACTGTGCTGGAAATTTTTTTTACAGTGTCCGCTTTGAAAAAAGACCAGCCCCATGGATGTACTCCAAATGGTTCAAGAACAGCATTTAATTTACTTTTACTAAGACATTTAGGTAAGATGGAGACAAAAATGAATGGAAGTTAGAAGGGTTAATCCCTATATTTTGTATAATGAATACTTTATATTCTTTACATTCTCAGAATAGAGTTATAAACCCTCATAAAGGGAGAGAAGAATAAAGAAAAAGGACAATGGATGGAAAAGTGTGGATAGAGTAAAGAAGAAGGGAAGTAAGAATAGAAGAAAAAGGAAAACTAGGGTAACAGAAGTAAAAGTATGAAGAAAAGGAGGGAGGGAGGGGGAGAGCAGAGAAAAGGAAGAAAGGGGGTAAAAAAGGGTGGAAAGGGGAGACTGGGTGAGAGGGAAAAAGAAAGGGGAAAATAGGGAAGGAGAAAGAAAAAAATTACTTCAATATTGTGTTCTATTTGGACAGTTGTTCTTGGGTTTGACTTTTGCATTGTGTTATTTTTTTTTGTTTTCTTTAATACATAGGGAATGGTGGCTAAATAACCTTCAGTTTCAGCTTCAGCCCTCAACCTTTTCGGTCAAGCAATGTATTTATCATGTGTGGAAATGTGTCTTACCTACTTTGTGCTTGTGCCTTGTTTTGTATTCTGACTGAAATAAAAGAAAATTAAAAAAAAACACTAAAAAACTAAACTAAACAGACGTGACAGTATGAAAAATAAGTCACCAGAGGAAAAATCAGGAGGAGAGAAAGTGTGACTTTATATATTATAATTATATGACTATTATCTTATAATTGTGACTTTTTCTCTTAAAATTATTATTATTATTATTATTATTATTATTATTATTATTATTATTATTATTATTATTATTATTATTATTATTATTATTAATATTAATAATAATAATAATAATAATAATACAGTTTAACAGCATCTTTAAAAAAATTATAATTATAAATAATTATAATATAATATTATAATAATTAATTATTATTATTATTATTATTATTATTATTATTATTATTATTATTATTATTATTATTATTATTATTATTATCTCAATTATGATTTTCTTGCCCATAATCAGGTCATAGTACAGTGACCTGATTATTTTAGATATTCTTGAAACGTTTCTCATTTCCCCTGATTAAAAAAATATTATTGCGTTCATAGCAAAAAAATAAAATAAAATTAGTTTTACTTTTTATTTTGTACTTCATTACAGGATTTAGCCAAAAGAAAGATGATTTGTTTCCTCCACTACAGCCGGGTTTTAGCACAGAAGGCAGCACAAGAAAACTTGTTGTCCACCAGATAGATGTGAAAACAGCATATCTTCATGCACCAATCGAGTGTGAAATCTACATTGAAGAACCTGAAGATTATGAGGTTACATCAGAAGAAGGTGATAAGCTAGTCTGCAAACTAGAAAAGTCCCTGTACGGTTTAAAACAATCAGGACGCAACTGGAACAAAATGTAGCATGATCATTTGTGCGAGATGCAATTCATACAGAATCCGGCCGATCATTGTTGTGTTGCCTTTAAGGCAATTTGTCTAATAAATATGTTCATGGGTTTAAATAATATTTAAATGTTTTCCATCGTATTAAAAGTAATGCTACGTTGTTTAGACAAGTAATTCCTATTTTATTTGGCATTGCTTATTAAATATTTCCGCTTAATTGTACTTCCGGGTCGGACTTAATACTTCCGGTTTCACGATCTCCGGTCTCAGAATGTAAACCGACTTCGTTACAGCTAAACTACCACGGTTATGAATCTATCACCATCCAGGGTGGGGTGAGATTAGATCAAGAATGTTTTCAGGAGGTGACATGGCGGCATGTTGTTTGCATCATTAGTTTCAATATGTGCCGTGTTTATATAGTGGCGCTGTCGTCCTATACTAGGAACTTGTATTTCTGAACAAATTAAGATGTTATTACCCCACAGGCATGCTCGAAGAAGATTTTAACAAAAATTATACTTAAAAACCCTCAGATGTTTTGAAATCTGGGATTTTTCTAAATCCTGAGCTCAAAAAATATTAATATGGTTAATTTTATTTCTATATTTTCAAGATCATATTTCAGAATAAGAGCTAGTCATTATAATTATCAAAACATTACATTCATTATGAATAATAAAAATTCTTAATTGAAATTGGAAAATAATATATACACACACACATGTAAAAATAGATATGAATTTTATTACAATAAACTTCTTTTTACTGGTATAAGAGTACAATATTTTAGAGAGTTACAATTTGTCCAAAGGTCATTCTCTTTTATTAAGAGCTCGGAGTTTGGTCATTTACCATTTGACTGTGCTTTTCTAAATATAGATACATGCTGCCATGACACCTCCTGGAAACACTCTTGATCTAACCTCACCCATCCAGGGTGAATCATCGGTCAGGGAACGCGGTGAGTTCATTTATATTGTTATATATACACTTAGCATAAGATGGAGATAATACTCAGTTAAAATGTGTGTATTCATGGAAATGATTTGCACTGTTTTTGTATCAGACAGCGCAACGTACTAAACATGATTATGTTGTGTGTCACAGTTTTCACCATCATTCATGAAGAGAATAAACCAACAAAACTCTTCCAGGCTCTTCATTGTTGGTTTAGCTCGGTGTTTCGCCTCAGTTCCAACACTTTGATTGAAAACACTACAATTGTATTTATAGCAAAATGATCAAGAAAAAGTGCACATGGTTATATGGGTTGATGATTTGATTATTGCTGCCAATGATGACAAGGTCTTGCAACGTGTTAAAGAAATGTTGAAATCCAAATTCAGAATGAAACACCTAGGCAGACTAACACATTTTCTGGTAATTGACATTGAACAGTCTGACAGATTGTGTTAAGATGTCACAGTGCAAATATGTACAGAAAATATTAGAGAGATTTGATATGTCTAACTGTAAGTCCAGAGCTACCCCCTGTGAACCAAAACTTGATTAAAATGATGATGTGGAAAAAATACAGAGAGGCATTTGGGAGCTTAATATACCCAGACCTGAGCTTTGTAGTGAGTAAATTATCACAATATTTCACAAGATCAACTGTTGATGAATGGACAATGGTAAAGCATGTGTTGAGATTCATAAAAGGTACTCAAAATAAAGAACTATGCTTCAAAAAGTACAGAGATGAAAATCTAATCCATGCTTATAGTGATGCTATAGTGATATATTGATCGAAAAAGCACGACAGGTTACAGTACCAGCCTGAACATAAATGGGCCATTTGTTGCATGGAAAACTAAAAGACTGCCTACATTTGCACTTTCTACATGTCAGGCTGAGTATATGGCCTTAAAATAGCTTATCAATCAATCAATCAATCAATCAAACTTTATTTATATAGCACATGTAGCATAACATGCTTTACATCAGACCCCCCATTATCCCGCAATTGTAGGACAGCTTAACAGATTTACAGAGTCAAAAGAATAGAATAAATACATAAATAAATAATAGTAATAAAATAAAAGTAAATACATAAAATAGCAGAATGAAATAATGTTAAGAGTCACATTTAACTACAAGCTAAGTTAAAAAGGTAGGTTTTCAGTTTACCCTTAAAAATATGAACACTGACAGCGGACCTCAGACCCTCAGGTCGACTGTTCCATAGTTTGGGGAAATATAAACTGAATGAGGCCTCACCATGTGTTTTAGTGTGAAGTCTAGGGACAATTAAAAGCTTACTACCCGAGGACCTGAGGGTCCGAGAGGGCTCATATGTGAAAAGCAGACCCGATAAATAAACAGGGCCACAACCATTGAGACTCTTAAAAACCAATAAAAGCATTTTAAAATCAATCCTGAGGCTCACAGGGAGCCAGTGCAGAGACCTGAGCACTGGTGTCATATGCTCACTCTTTCTGGTCCTCATCAGGAGCCGGGCTGCAGAGTTCTGGAGCACCTGTAGCGGTGCAGTGGTCTTCTTCGGAAGACCAGAAAGCAGAGCATTAGCGTAATCAATACGGCTGGTTACAAATGCGTATATCAGTGTCTCTGCACTGAATAGAGAGAGAACGGGTCGCACTCTGGGAATATTTTTCAAATGATAAAAAACAGTTTTGGTAACGGCCCTCATGTGTGGCCCAAAGCCAAGCTCATGAAATAGTTTGATGGACAGATCTACAGGTGTTTAATCTATGAGGATAATCAGGGCACTATTGCTCCAGCCAAGAACCCTGTATATAGACAAAGATGTAAGCACATGGACATTAATAATTAAATAAAAAGAATGATGACATGACACCGGAGTACTGTCCAGCCAATTAAATGTTTGTAGACATCCTAACGAAACCCACTAGTAAGCTGAAGTTAATGAACTTTGAAAATCCGTGTTGTATCTTTCGTTCATTCGTTTTTTCAAAATGAAACCAAACTTGCTTCAGGTCAAAATTGGATAAAACGGGAAACGTCCGTCATCCGTTTTTTCATTTTGGAAACAAATAATGTAGAAACAAGGTTTTTTTTTTCGTTGTCTTATTTTTGGTTTCATTTTGAAAAACGAATGATACATGGATTTTTGAAACCTTTATGTTTGGTGAACGAACTATGAACAATTATGGACTCTGAACATTATGATTTATTGTGGAAAAAAAATGGGGTATTTGTGAAGAAAAAAAAAAACCAAAACGTGAAATTTGTGTTGACATGAATTTTGTAAAATGTGAAAATTTGAGCAAATGGGGGTGTTGAGATGTGCTCTTGTTTCAATTTGGTTGTTAAATATATATGTTGTGATTTTCGTTTTAGTTTTATACCCCATTGTATTGATTTTGCCATATTTTTTTTACCTTAATCAAGGGAATTGCTCACAGGTATGCCATGTCCCTGATTAATAAAACAGGTGTTTCGTGGCGTTAAACATTGTGTAGAAGTACACTCTGCTAACAACACCTTTAAAGGGTTAATCATTTGAACCTATTTAAATGGGATTTCAATCACTAATGTGAACCAGTTAAGATAAGAGGCCCAGTCCATCCCTGTCTGTTTATAATCTACAACAACAGTGGAGACTGAGTCAGTAGTTATTGATCACACACACGATTTCCTGTGACAGCACAGCTTATAGAGGCAGGATCTGATGTCCTATGATGAGAAAAGAACCATAATGCCTGTTTCTAGTTCCCAAAATGGACAGGAGTCATTGTAATCAGCTTTCATATACAGGATTGGATCAATAATCCTTTTACAAACATGAGTCAAAGGGAAACACTGTGTGAGTGTAATTGTGAATAACCTTTACAGAGGTGACCTGGGTCTGATTCAACCAATATTCCATCAGTCTAACTCCACTTTCATTTTTCAGATGAATAGACAGCACTTTGGGAAAGGCCATGAAATGATAACCATGGTAATGAGGCTTCTATCAATAGTTCTGGTTTGTGTCAGATGAGAGGGCTCAAATGTGTTTCTGGATACAGGATTAAATAGATTATTATAATTAAAGATGGAGCATGTCTGGCTGTTGAAGGAATGACTATTTCACAACTGTAACAGCAGGGCAGTGGTCACGGCTTCTATAGAAATCATTAGTGGATGGATTATATCACTGACAGCACATGCATGCACATACTTTCAACTTCTAAACCATAGAGCCAGTTGAAAAACATCATTAGTTTTTGTTTGTATTTGGGTTTTTTTTTTCAACCAAATGTAAAGCTTCTTACAGTTTAATACATGGTGTTGGTGCTCACATTTTGGAGTTTTACATATTCTCTATTGGGGACAAATAGGGTTAATCATCAGGTCAGTCCAGGACCAGCCACACCTTTGGAATGTGTTCCCAACCTTTTTTACTTGGGTGTTATAAAATGTATGAAGTCCAGACAAAAGGTGTGATCCAACCCTGGACCTTCTGGACTTGGTAATGGTTTGAGTGGTCCTTTGTGTTTCTGGATCACAGCACACAGTGTACATTACCTCAAAAAAAAAAGGAAAAAGATCATTTGTTCGACCTGAATAAGTTAACAGAACTCAAAAACTTTAAAGTAATCGATTGCCTCAATTACTTTAAAGGTGTCATTCCATGGTTATTTCATTAATATTAGTGTGTTTTCTATTGTTATTGAATACATTGTGTGTTGGTTCTATTTAAAAAAAAACGTCTGGATTGTTTTGTTTCCAGCTGTTTTTTTCACGGTAGAAAAATTACTTGAGGTCAAACAACAGAGTTTACCGGTACTTCCTTATACATGTCCATGACACGGTCATGAGGCATCTCTGATTGGCTAAGAAAGCGTCAAGGAACACTCCCCCCTCCCCTCCCGCTGTGTATGTATTCACCTTTACTCAAGTAGCATCCAGCTAGGTTTCGTGCTGTTGCTAGAGGCTTTATTTCCACAGAAGCACATGAACCAGTTTGATCCGCCATTTTTTTTCCAGTTTGTGCAACAGCTACTGTGGCGCCGTCTTCTCTTGTAGATGCTAATGCTAATGCTACTTCAGATTCTCTGCAATCGGGGATGGGCTTAACCCTACGTGGGTGACGCTAAAGTCCATTTGACGTCAGATGGACTGGCTTTTTCCTGGTCCCTCGTTCCTCCTGTTGTTTTCTGTGAATGCAGTATGCAGCCAGTGGAGGTGATGAACCACTGTCAAAGGAAACATGTGTTGGTAAGTCGGGGTGACCCATCAGATTCCAAAAGGAGCGTGGAAAAGTGGCTTTCAGCGGAATGACACCTTTAAATTTTTGAAACTTAAAAGATACAAGTTTCCAGAACTTCAAATTTAGATGCTTATTAAAGTATATTTAAATTAAAACATTACTTATTAACTTAGTGTCAGTCCTACTGGGAGACTAAGTCAGGGTTCAGTGTCTTTGCCCAAGGACACTTGGACATATAGAGCCGGGACTCAAACCGCCAACCCTTCAGTCATTGGACGACCCGCTCTACCAAGTGAACCACAGTCGCCCCTGAATAAAATTACTGTGTTTTAAGATTGTAATGTTTTTGGTGTGATAGATATTGGTGGTTATTTGCAGTGCTTTTGAAATTATATTTCATCATCTACTACAAAAGTTAATTTTTTTCAATCATCCTTATTTGAAACAATAGAAATAACTGTTCACTGGAGCTTTTACTTCGATTCTCTTTGGTTTTTAAATCTTTTTATGTCTCTATTTGAATTGTCTTTTAATGCATCTTAATCATTTTCATTTTCTTATATGTTTTATGTAAAGTACCTTAAATTGTCCTGTACATGAACTGTACTATATTAATACATTTGCCTTTACCTTTGCAATATCATTATCAGCATTTAATGACTTAATTCCACTTAGTTGTACCTCATTTATGTTTTTAAGTTATGTTCACTTATATCCACAATAGTTAATAAAAAAAAATATTAGTTGGAAGTACTTAAAAAGTACAGTAACTTAATACAAAAAATAAATAAGAACAAAATGGAGACAAATCAGAAAAAGGAAAGAAAAAAAGGGAAGAAGGAAGGAAAACAAGCAAACAAAAATTATTACCTACTTTCCTCTCTGCTCATTTTGTTTTGTTTTGTTTTGTTTTGGTTTGTTTTTTTTGTATATATGTATATGTTTAGTACTTCAGTTATTTATTATTGGTATTGTTATTATTTTATTATTATCATCATTTTTGTACTATACACTATATTGCTATAAGATGAATTAAGGTTATTGGGGAAGTGAAGAAGGGGTAGGATTAAATAAGCTTATGCTTCAACCTACTCCTTTACGGACATGTCATTGTTATTATTATTATTATTATTATTATTATTATTATTATTATTATTATTATTATTATTATTATTATTATTATTATTATTATTATTATTATTATTATTGTTGTTGCACTTTGCACATGTTTGAAAATAAATCATTCAAATCAAAATCAAATCATTTGAGTTAGTAGTACTATTTCTGAAACTTTGAGTGTTCCCAACTGAACATATTTAATTATTCTGAACATCCAGGTGTTTACAGTGTGTGTTTACAGTTGGTGCATCATTAATGGTTATGTTTTGACCCTAACCTTCCTGTAGCTGCACAAGGAAGCAGTTACAGGAAACGACAGGAACACACAGTTCTAACAGCGTGTGTGGAAGGTTTATGTTAGTCTGTTTCAAATGGTTGTGGGTTAAAATTTTGTATTACAATAAGAATCAGTCTTAATTATTCCATACATAAGAATGACAAGTTCTGCAGATAGACGAGGTCTTAAACTGAGCTCTAATGAGCCGTGCAGTCAAAGTGTCCAAAGACATTTACTGGAGTAAGACAAGGTGATGACATGTCACTATTTCTCTTTTATGTCCACCGTTCCCCATTGTCCCGTTTGTACACCGCTATCAGTAATTCACAAAGGATTAAGGAAAAAAAAAAAAAAAAAAAGGATTAAGATGAAGGTTTAAAGGAACATGGACTTCACATAAAAAAGAGTATGATGTGTTTTACATGTAGAAACGCCTCGTGTTCATATAATCTCAACTACAGAGCGATGAATAACTGGGTCCACATACAGGTTCTGTGTCCTTTTTCTCTTGGACAAAGACAGGAAATTAGTCAGTGCATGTTAGTGAAAGGAAATATTATCATTGTAATATTTCTTACTGTGTCCGTTGGAATGGAAATGGGAAACGGTGAATAATTCATTATTTTTCAAAGTATTATCTTTCAAGATAGCACTTATACTGAGGGAGTTCCAGGACAAAACCAGACTCAGCGAAATGTAAAAAAAACCCAGTATTGCCAGCAATTTAAAGAGCAAAGAATAACATGCGTAGGAACTGTCTGATATTACTATATAACACACTCAACTAGGAGAAAGTTGGGACAATTAAAAAAAAGTAAATTTTTTTTTACTTGCAAACATCCATCTATGTGACATAATAATTTTTGTGCGACATAATCATAATTTTATGTCACATAAAATGTTAATCAAACCCAAAAAGTCACATGACCTACTGTAATCCTCACACAGTAATCAGGCTGTAACACATTTATTAATACTTTTTCATTATTATTTTTTTTTAATTAGCAATTTAACCCTTTAAACTTCCAAAGGTCCACATATAGGCCAGAAGTAGTCGCTCAAAAATGTTAATCAAACCCAAAAAGTCACATGACCTACTGTAAATCACTTTCAGATTAAAATATCCACAGCAGGTACAATTCATTCATTTCATTTATTTGTTTATTCGAACAAAATAAGTAAAACATACAAAGTATTTAAGCAGAAATTAAAACGACACCTCTTAACTATACCGTGTTGGAAAGGGTGTAGACAGTGTTGGGAAAGTTCACCTTAATTAGGAACTAGTTCAAAGTTCAGTTTAAGTTACTCAATATGAATTAGTTCAGTTCATCGTTCATTCTTCCAAATTATGAACTAGAAGTTCATGGATCCCAAAATTAACTTTTTCGTTCTTTTTTTGTGTTATTATTGTAAACTTATTATTAACCGTTCCTGACGTTATCCTGACCATAGACAGGAAATCAGGGGAAAATGCTGAAGTAGGTATTTTACCCCGGGGTTAACTTCCCTCTGCAGGTTCTTAGAACACGGTTTCAGTCACTTTAGTTTTCAATGTTTATTTCCAAGAACGGGACAACATCTGCTCCGGTCGCCGGTCACACTCTGTACATTTAACTCTTTTTCTCCGCTCCCAAAAACTCTCTGCACCTCTCTCTCTCTCTCTCTCTCCCTCTCTCTCTCTCTCTCTCTCTCTCTCTCTCTCTCTCTCTCTCTCTCTCTCTCTCTCTCTCTCTATTCCACAACATTATGTTGCCAACATTAGTTCAGAATAATACAAAAATTACATCTATGATAATGCTGTGTTTTGATCCCATTTTATTCCTTATAGGACTCAATAATTACAACGTGATAAGAACAAAATATGAACTACATAAGAGCGCAGTTCAATAAATGCCAGAATAACCGCGTTCACAACTTCCTGTTCATTTGGCAAAAGTGAACGAGTCGTTCACGTTCGTCAAAAATATGATATAGTTCATGAACGATCGTTCAATGAACTCGTTCAGGTACAACACTGGGTGTAGGACAGGGGTGTCCAAATCCAGTCCTCGAACAACAGTGTCCTACATGTTTTAGATATTTCTCTCTTCCACATGATACAGTTTAAACTAAATCATCATAAGGACAATGGGACTTTTTTTTTTTTTTTTAGGTACTGAACCCAAAGGAAAGACCCTATTGTATTTTCTTTGTTACTTCATGTTTTGCCAGCGTTTATGCGTGTGTTTATTTGTTAGTAAGATAACTCCAAAAGTTTCTGACGGCTTTGGCTGAAAATTACAGGAAGTGTTGATATTGGCACAAGGAACGAGTGATAAAAGTTTGGTGATGATGAGTGGGGGTGGGGTGGGGTTTTTGAGTTATCTTGCTAACAGACACAGACAGACAAACAAACAAAAACTTCTTGGCGGACCTCTTTTTATTCGAAGGGGGGGGGGGGGGGTCTGCTTTGGTGTAGCCTGTGCTGTGTTGTCTGTCTGTCTGTCTGTCTGTCTGTCTGTCTGTTTGTCTGTCTGTCTGTCTGTTAGCAAGATAAGTCAAAAAGTTATGGACGGAGTTTGATGACATTTTTAAGGTAGGTTAGTAATGGGGAGATCTGGAAATGGGTAGATTTTGGTGGTGGTCCGGGACGTTAAATGGGGCGGGGCTGAAGAGAACTGAAAAACGTATGGGTGGAGTTTGATGACATTTTCAGGATGTGTTGGGAGTGTGACAAAGAACAATAACATGTTGGTGAGATCCTGGATTCTGGATCACTTTAAGATCTATTCTCCATTTACCACAATGGAAAATTTCAAAGTGATCCAGAATCCAGGATCTCTTCCAGATCACCACCGAAATGTAATCATTTGTTCCTTGTAAATCCTTACCCCCCACTGCTCTAATCATTTCCAGATCTCCCCATTACCAACCTACCCTGTATATTTCATTAAGTTCTATCCATAACTTTTTGAGTTATCTTGCTAACTAACAGACAGACAGACAGACAGACAGACAGACAGACAGACAGACAGACAGACAGACAGACAAAAACATAACCTCTTTGACGGGGGTTGATCTTCCTTGTTGGAGCCTATGTTCTCCGAGTGCTTTTCTAGTTTTTTATTGTATCAATTGTTTAACTACTGCCATCAGGAAAATAGTCCAGGTCCATTAAAACCAAGATAAACAGGTTGAAACTGTTTTTTCCAACAGCTGTAACTTTCTAGTAACATGTGCAACTGCAATAATATCCACCCTGAAACACATCACCTGTATTTCTACAATCATTTAACCTCCTGAGTCCCAGCAATACATTTTTTTGTCCTCTGTAGTGGACAAGAATTTCACACTTTTATTTAAAAATAATAAATAAAAAATGTCCACTGAAAAGGACATTATGTTAAAAAACTTTTTTAAAATGTATCTGAATAAACTGTTGCATCATGCTATTTCCAATTAAGGCAATTATTTCATGTAAAATGGCAAACAATGTTTTCCTACTGGGTCCCAGGAGGTTAATATATATTTTTATATAGGAGAACGGCCATTTAAATGTTACATCTTTTTTTTTTCTTTATCTTTTTTTTTTTTTTTTTGTTACTACAGGTGTCAAAAAGATTTTGAAAAAGAAAAAGCCCAAACTAAAACTACTGGAACCAAGTTACAATGCTATTTCATTTTATTTTGACTTCATTTTGTTTTTATTTAAATTTTTTTGCATTTTTTTCCATGTTTTTTTATTTTGTGGATATTTATTAGTTTCTGTTGATGTTGCTTATTTTGTTTGTTTTTTCTATAATTTGTTTTTCATTTCATTATTTTTCTTCAATTGTCTTCTGTTAGTGTCTTACTTTGCTCATGTTACATATTATTTTGTTAGTTTGATTCATTTTTGTTCACTTCACTGATTACTTTGGCTGTTTTTGTTCATTTTGTTGCTTCTTTGATCTTATTTTATTTTAGTTTTTACTGTAGAATTGCTAAAGTTTCAGAAGTTAAAGGGTTTAAACTGTAATTTCAACCTCTCCACATGCTCCAAAACTCACCAAATTTGGCACACATGTCACATCTGGTGATACAATACATCAAAATGTACCCCTTAGGTGCCAAAATGTGTTCTTGTGGCACCACCCAGGTACATGAAAACAGCAATGGCTATCAGTAGTTGAAATTGTGAAATAAAACATCAAAATTATTAGATAAAATGTCACAATTATGAGGTAAAAAGTCACAATTGTGATGTAAAACATCAAAATTATTCGATAAAATGTCAAAATTATGAGGTAAAAAGTCAAAATTGTGAAATAAAACATCAAAATTATCAGGTAAAATGTCAAAATAATGAGATAAAATGTCAAAATTATGAGGTAAAAAGTCAAAATTGTGAAATAAAACCTCAAAATTATTAGATAAAATGTAAAAATTATGAGGTAAAAAGTCAAAATTGTGTAATAAAACATCAAAATTATTAGATAAAATGTCATAATTATGAGGTAAAAAGTCAAAATTGTGAAATAAAACCTCAAAACTATTAGTTAAAATGTAAAAATTATGAGGTAAAAAGTCAAAATTGTGAAATAAAACATCAAATTTATTAGATAATCGTCATATAACAATAATATATAAAGTCACAGTTTCTCTCCTCCACTGATTTTTCCTCTGAAGTCACTTATTTTTCATCCTGTCACATCTGTTTAATTTGACAAAGTGATGCCTTTAGTGTTTTTTTTTTTTTAAATAATGGTGAGAAACACTGAATTCATGGATATTTAAAAGTATTTAGACCATGCGTCATCATGGGCCTTTTTTAATATGTGCGGTAAAACAGTAAAAGGAAAGAAAGGTGTATCCATCCTTATGCTTCAGTTTTTCCAAACGCTCACTATAAAATAGATTTTCCAAAGGTGCTGAGGTCACAGTTTATTTTTTTTTCTGAGTCAGTTTTACAGCAAAGTATAAGAACACTAACTCTACCCTGCAAAGAAAAAAGGCAGAAACTGCAGAAATTAATTATTGTGTTTTTTTACAACATTTAAATTATTATTTGTCATGTAATAAAATATATCATCTTAAATGTCTGTCATGTGTTTGTACAGTAACTGTTAAAAAGTACTAGAAAAACAAAGTAAAACGTCAGTAAAGACCATTACTGTGTTTTTAACTGTGTACATTTAGGACCCTGCACCAAAAGTTTAGACTGAAACACATGATGGAATTATGACGAATGATCAACATGTTCATTTTCGTTTCATAAGAGAAAATCAACTCCAGGTTAATACTACTGTATATGTACTGTACTACTGTATGTGTACTGTACTACTGTATATGTACTGTACTGTACTACTGTATATGTACTGTACTACTGTATATGTACTGTACTGTACTACTGTATATGTACTGTACTACTGTATATGTACTGTACTACTGTATATGTACTGTACTGTACTACTGTATATGTACTGTACTACTGTATATGTACTGTACTACTGTATATGTACTGTACTGTACTACTGTATATGTACTGTACTACTGTATATGTACTGTACTGTACTACTGTATATGTACTGTACTACTGTATATGTACTGTACTACTGTATATGTACTGTACTGTACTACTGTATATGTACTGTACTACTGTATATGTACTGTACTGTACTACTGTATATGTACTGTACTACTGTATATGTACTGTACTGTACTACTGTATATGTACTGTACTACTGTATATGTACTGTACTACTGTGTATATACTTTACTACTGTGTATATACTGTACTACTGTACACGTACTGTACTACTGTATATGTACTGTACTGTACTGTACTGTACTGTATATGTACTGTACTACTGTATATGTACTGTACTACTGTACTGTATGTGTACTGTACTCTACTACTGTATATGTACTGCACTACTGTATATGTACTGTACTGTGCTACTGTGTATGTACCCTATTGTACTACTGCACTGTAATGTACTACTGTATGTGTACTGTACTGTACTGTACTACTGTATATGTACTGCACTACTGTATATGTACTGTACTACTGTATATGTACTGCACTACTGTATATGTACTGCACTACTGTATATGTACTGTACTACTGTATATGTACTGTACTACTGTATATGTACTGTACTGTACTACTGTATATGTACTGCACTACTGTATATGCACTGTACTACTGTATATGTACTGTACTGTACTGTACTACTGTATATGTACTGCACTACTGTATATGTACTGTACTACTGTATATGTACTGTACTACAGTATATGTACTGTACTGTACTACTGTATATGTACTGCACTACTGTATATGTACTGTACTACTGTATATGTACTGTACTACAGTATATGTACTGTACTGTACTACTGTGTATGTACTGTACTACAGTATATGTACTGTACTGTGCTACTGTGTATGTACCCTAATGTACTACTGTACTGTAATGTACTACTGTATGTGTACTGTACTACTGTATATGCACTGTACTACTGTGTGTATACTGTATTGTGCTACTGTGTATGTACTGTGTATGTACCCTAATGTACTACTGTACTGTATGTGTACTGTAATGTATTGTACTACTGTATATGTACTGTACTACTCTGTATGTACTGTACTGTACTACTGTATTGTACTACTGTGTATATACTGTACTACTGTGTATATACTTTACTACTATGTATATACTGCAGTACTGTATATGTACTGTACTACTGTATTGTACTACTGTGTATATACTGTACTACTGTGTATATACTGCAGTACTGTATATGTACTGCAGGTAACACAGACACATGTAAGGTTAACAAATACACAGAGTACACACTAAGTACACTCAGGTCATATTAAAAACATAAACTCTGTCCATTTGGTTTTTGATGCAGTTTAGAAATGTGAAAAAGTTTTTAGATATGATTCATAGTTTCAACACCAGAATAATTTCTGACTGAAATATAAACACCTTAAAGGATTGAATGACATTATCTTTGGCATCTGTGTCTGACAGGAAAATAAATTGTTCCAATTAGTCCAACTCAAATACAACAAAATCCAAACTATGATTCAGTTACTGCCTTCGTCTGGAACTTTAGAAAGTAGAAGTCAAATAAAAAGTTGATTAAAATGCTTAATATCTACAAAGAACTAGTTAATATACAGTAACAATAAGTGCCTCATGTCCAACTTTAAGGTCATTTTCCTCAATAATAATTAATAATGTGTCACTCATACATGTATATTAGTCCCCTAAAGATTTATATTAAGATCAATCAATCAACCTTTATTTATATAGCACTTTTCATACATGTAGAAAATAATAGAACAAATAAATGAATGAATAAATAATAACGGTAATAAAAATTTAAGTAACTACATAAAATAGCAGAGTAAAATGTAACTTAAAGCTAAGTTAAAAAGGTAGGTTTTCAATTTAACCTTAATAGATAAGTAATATATTTTTTTTTTATTTTCTTTGCAAAAACAGAACCAATTCTATAATGGCTGCAAAAGAAAATAATCTGAATATGTTGTTATTCCTTCTTCATGTTCCCTACATATGGACACTATGGACATGTCCATACCAATATGTGGATGTTTCTAAAATGTCCACACTAATTTGTGAATAAGAAATCACATGACATTTAGGAAACAAAAGGTTACTATATTTTCTGGATCATAATTTCCTCCAAAAACCACAGTGCCCTTTATATATGGATTAATTCTGGTTGTGCTTAGTGACTGGGAATTTTGACTTTTTATCTCATAATTTTGACTTTTTTCTAATGATTTCCACTTTTTATCTCATAATTTTGACTTTTTATCTCATAATTTTGACTTTTTATCTCATAATTTTGACTTTTTTCTAATGATTTCCACTTTTTATCTCATAATTTTGACTTTTTATCTCATAATTTTGACTTTTTATCTCATAATTTTGACTTTTTATCTCATAATTTTGACTTTTTATCTCATAATTTTGACTTTTTATCTAATGATTTTGACTTTTTATCTCATAATTTTGACTTTTTATCTCATGATTTTCACTTTTTATCTCATAATTTTGACTTTTTATCTCATAATTTTGACTTTTTATCTCATAATTTTGACTTTTTATCTCATAATTTTGACTTTTTTCTAATGATTTCCACTTTTTATCTCATAATTTTGACTTTTTATCTCATGATTTCCACTTTTTATCTCATAATTTTGACTTTTAATCTAATGATTTTCACTTTTTATCTCATAATTTAGACTTTTTATCTCATGATTTTCACTTTTTTCTAATGATTTCCACTTTTTATCTCATAATTTTGACTTTTTATCTAATGATTTTCACTTTTTATCTCATAATTTTGACTTTTTTCTAATGATTTCCACTTTTTATCTCATAATTTTGACTTTTTATCTCATGATTTCCACTTTTTATCTCATAATTTTGACTTTTTATCTCATGATTTTGACTTCACTTAATGCACTTTATAATCCAGTGCACCTTAGAATTTGAATTCATTTTAATTTATTTCTTCTTCTTCTTCTTCACAACCATATAATCACATACATGAGAAAATATACATTGTTACAGTCAGTATACAGAAGAAGAAGAAGGGTCCCTAATGGAAGCTAGATATAAGCTTATAAAAATGGGCCCTTTTTCACTTAAAACAGGTAATTGTTACTGCATCTATGGCCATGGTGAGGCATGCGGTTATGTATAAATGATAACCAACAATCTGTTCTTTGCATGCGACTTGTGAAATCCCATGTCATAATTCAGGAAAATTTTGACACACACACACACACACACACACACACACACATCCATGCACTCATTTGAACCAGCCAACAATGGAAAAGAAGAGAAAGAAGAAAAATAATTTGTTGTATTTTTATAGAAAGTGACGACAAATATGTTTTTTAAAGTTGAAGATAGAGGTCATCACCTTCAATGCTTCATCTATTTTGTTCCAAATCTGAGGCCCCCTACATGCAACACTCATACTAGTGCGTGTACACCTACGATATTTTCCTTGGATGAGTGTTTTAGTTCGGACTACAGATAGGGAGGCTGCATAGTTTGGGGTTTCTCTTGTTTACAACCTGAAACATAAGACACTGTGTTATGAAATTTAATTAATTCAGTTCATCTCAATACTTCAAAGTGGTAAAAAAAAAAAAAAAAAAAGAGGGAGAGATGGAGAAGTAAAGTCAGACCAAGACAGGACCCTAATGACTTTCTTTTGTAAGGACTGGAGTTTTTTTTTAGGTGGCTAGAGAATGTGTTACAATAGTTGAGGTGAGGTTGGAATAATGTTTTGTATAGAGTTAATAACGCCGTCTCAGGGAGAAAATGTCAAACCCTGTAGCATAAGCCTACGTATTTTGATAGTTTAGATACAAGGTGATCAATATGGCATTTAAAATTGAGAGAATCATCTATGAGGACCCCCAGAAATGTAGTAACATGTACTCTTTTTATTTCTTCCCCGTTTATAGCAATTTGAAAATACTCTGATTTTTTTGATTATTTAGAGAAAACAACATATAATTGTTTTTTACTAATGTTTAGAGAGAGTTTGTTGCATTTAAACCATCTGTCTATTTTAATTAGCTCAGCGTCCACAACAGAGTCCTGCACGGGTTCGGGTACCCGTGGGTGAACCGCAAATTTTCACGAAACGGGTGAAAAATGTTGTGCTGTGTTGGATACGGGTTCGGTTCGGGTCGGACGTGGGTGATCGCGGGTCTAATTTGCGGTTCATAGGCTAAAAACAATTTTTATTTGGCTCTGCCTTGGCTATGTCACTGTTCAGTATATTCGTGGCAATAAATGTTTGTATTTAAGTTTGGCTATCTGACATTTTCTTTCGGGTTCGGGTCGGATATCGGGTTCATTTATAGCGGGTCGGTTCGGGTGCAGATTTTTTATTTTTTTTGTCGGAAAACAGGTTGGATACGAGTTTAAACATGACGGGTACGGGCGGTTGCGGTATGTCAAAATCAGAACCGTGCAGGACTCACAATGTCTTGTAAGACCGATCGGTCTTTATGGGATGCAAACAAATTGGTGTCATCAGCAAATATGATTTTATGAAATATTGTGGAAGAATTTACAAAATCATTTATGTAAAGTACGAATAAGAGTGGTCCTAAAATAGAACCTTGGGGGACTCCAGAGGTTATGGGCTTGCAAAAGGAGTTTTGTTCATTTATCTGTTATGCAGATAGCTTTTAAACTATTCAAGTGTTAACACCTCTTATGCCATAGTAATGTAATTTGTATAAAAATATATATGAAGAATTTTATATGTGAATAATCTAAAAAAATAACCCATTCATTGCCAGTGCGCCTTTATAGTGACTAAATATTGTCATCAATGAACCTTTATCACGTGACAAAAACGAGACAAAACTTGACGTAAATGTCTGTCCTGTGACGATAACTATAATTAAATATATAACGCACTTATAGATGAGCAACAAAAAAACAAACAAAATGTGGCTTAAGAAATTTAAAAAAATGTAAAAAATCCTAAAATGTCTCTTAGTTTTTGTTGTTATTTTAATTCTTTTAGCCATATTCTTATTTATTTATTTATTGTTTTGCGAGGAAGTGGTCAAATTACGTCCCCACCAATGTCAACATCATGATTACTCCCATGTGTGGTTGGTCATATTAATTCCATGTTATAATAATATACACTTATAATCAATCCAGTCCAGATGGTTATAATAATATCATTGTTTTACTTCCCATGCTTGTCTGAAATTAGGTAATTTTCCAGCTGGTTACATTGCCAGGTTTCTGACAGTTCTAAAGTGATTTATAAATCATTACAATCTTGTTACTGATTTAAGAGTAACTGCACATTCATCCAGAGAGACTGAATGGAGCAGTTTTGATTTGATTTATTCGTAAAAAGATAATGCTAATAAAAATTACATTTAAAAAAAAGTGATAAAATACACTTGTTTCCATTGTGGCCCTAAATGGCATGACAGACAGATAAGTAAAAAGTGGTACAATGATTAAAAAACAAAACAAAAAACAATTCAGTGTCAATAGAAAATGGACATAATTAATAATCGACTAAACAAAATAGTAATAATACTGCAGCAAAAACATAGAAAAATATAACGTAATGTATAAATAGTGAGGAATAATAATAATAATGATAATAATAATAATAATAATAATAATAATAATAATAATAATAATAATAATAATAATAATAATAATAATAATAATAATAATAAAACAAATAAAACAAAAAACCCCAACAACAACAACAACAATAATAATAATAATAATAATAATAATAATAATAATAATAATAATAATAATAATAATAATAATAATAATAATAATAATAATAATGATGTCAGAAGAGAAATAATAATAGACAAGCACCATTGGAAAAAATTTTATAATATCACAATGCGAATCAAAAGTTATAACAGAAAGGGAAAGCTAATGAAATTAATCACAATATTTAAAATAATATTGTCTTAACAATGAATTAAATAGCACCGTGATGCAGAAAACTGTATAACAAACGAGCTGTAAAATTCAAACTAAATTATTAACAATCAGAGGTGTTTAAAGTACTCACATTCTGTACTTAAGTAAAAGTACAGCTACTGGTGTGAAAAAAAATGCTCTAGTAAAAGTAGAAGTACTGATTCAACTCCTTACTTAAGTAAAAGAAGAAAAGTACAATTGTAATAAAGTACTAAAGTAAAAAGTAAAACTGCATTTTTCTTGCAATGAACACAGTAAGACTTATTTATCGTGGAAAAATCTGAAGAGTTTCAAAAGTATCTAAAATAAAGCATTTACAAGTTAGTTACTATATAGATAATGTGTTTGATAGGGTCACAGTACACAGTAGGAAATGTAGGAAAAATGGGGGAAAAAAGTCGTAATTGAGATAAAAAGTCATGATGAGATTTAAAAAAATATATATAAATAAGATTTAAAAAATGCATAATTTTAAGAGAAAAACTCAAAATTGTGGGATAAAATGATAAAAGTGTGAAATAAAAGTCAAAATTATGAGATAAATGTCAAAATTGTGGGATAAAAAATCTAAATTATGAGATAAAATGTCCAAATTGTGAGATTAAAAACTATAATATATAAAGTGGTGACTTATTTTTTTATAATGTCACATCTGTTTAGTTTGAAAAAGTACCAAATCTATTCTAAGAATGTAAATAGTATAAAGTACAGATATTTATACAAAAATGTAGGGAGTAAAAGTACAAAGTTTCCAGAAAAATAAATACTCAAATAAAGTACATATACTTACAAAAGAGTAATGAAGTACTTGTACTTAGTTACTTTCTACCTCTGACTATGACACATGTAACAAAAGCAAAGTAAATAAATAATAAACAAATTGACTAACATCTTGTCAGTTAAATAACTCTTTAACCCTGTTCTTAAAATTGTTTATGAAACCAAGGACAGAGTTCTGTGTCCAAAGTTTCTGAGGACAAAGGTCTTCAGTGCAGATGATGTAATGTTAGATTGTGGGTCGTCTTCACACTGTTAAAGTGGAATCAACATCATCTATTGTGTAAGTGACTGTGGGTCTGAACACATCTACACACAAACTCTCCATGTGTCTGGGTCACACTTTCCCACTCTATATGGAAATAAAGCAGCTCAACTAAAAGCTTGGTAATAGCGCACACTTTCATTTCCTGTAGTCCACAAAAATGCAGCGTAAACTGCCAAGATAAACAAGCCTGGATGTACAGCGTTTCTAGTCCACATTAGCGACACTAGAGCAAAATGTTGTAGAAAAAAAAACGTCTCATTTGAAGAAAACTAGAAACGTTTGGAGCAGAAATAAAAGGAGAATTTCACTTATAATCTGCAGCTCTAAGTGATTAATAGATTATAGATATAATTATAGATAATTATAGATAGATAGATACTTTATTGATCTCCAAGGAGAAATTTATAGATCATTTACAGAAGTGGTTAAAGTACTCACAGTCTGTACTTAAGTAGAAGTACAGCTACTTATGTGGAAAAATACTCTGGTAAAAGTAAAAGTACTGATTTAACTCCTTTATTTAAGTAAAAGTAAAAAAAAAAAGTATAACTTCTCAATTGTAATAAAGTATAAAAGTAAAAGTGCATTTTTTTTCCATGAATGCAATAATGGTTAGTTAACTAGGAATAATCTAAAAAGTATGTAAAATAAAGCCTTTAAAATTGAGTTACTGTGTAGACAATGTTTTTGATCAAGTCACAGTTAGTGAGAAAATTTTGGAAAAATGAAAAAAAAAAAAAAAAAAAAAAGAAGTCACAATTGAGATAAAAAGTCATCATGAATTATAAATATGAGATTTAAAAAAAAGACATAATTTTAAGATAAAAAGTCAAAATTGTGAAATAAAATGTTAAAATGGTGAGATAAAAAGTGAAGATTTGGGGATAAAAAGTCAAAATTGTGAAATAAAAAGTCAAAATTGTGAGATAAAAAGTCAAAATGCTGAGATAATGGTGAGCCTTTGTGGGTATGGGCAGGAAATTTTGGGAAAAAAAGTCACAATTGAGATAAAAAGTCATCATGAATTATAAATATGAGATAAAAAAGACATAATTTTAAGAGAAAAAGTCAAAATTGTGAAATAAAATATAAAAATGGTGAGATAAAAAGTCATATAATTATAGTATATGAAATCACAGTTTCTCTTCCACTGATTTTCTCTCTGAAGTGACGGATTTTTCATACTGTCTCATCTGTTTAGTTTGAAAAAGTAATGAGTCTATTCAGAAAATGTAATGAGTATAAAGTACAAATATTTACACAAAAATGTAGCTAGTAAAAGTCAAAAGTTACCAGACAAGTAAATATTCAAGTAAAGTACAGATACCTAAAAAATGTACTTAAGTACAATAATGAAGTACTTTTACTTAGTTACTTTACACCTTTGATCATTTGATGCAGTTCATCTCATCAGTGTCACAATAATAATTAGACACATCAGTCAAATATTTAATCCTATACTTGTTTCAAACTACTGTGACTCGGTTAACGCCTCTCATTACAGGGGCAGGCGATATTTTCCACAGCCTGTCTCATTTCCTGTCAAACCACTTGATGATGATGATGATGATGATGATGATGATGATGATGATGATGATGATGATGATGACGACAACACCCTGAAGCTTTAATGTTGTCTTGTCTGTCAGTGATTCATTGCACATCAATATATGTCAATCAATATGGTAAATAGAGAGAGTTAATACAGCACATTTTATGCATCCATGGAGCTCAAAGCACTTTACAATTTACACACACACACACACACACACACACACACACACACACACACACACACACACACACACACATACACACCAGTGGGTCCTGCTGCCAGAACCCACTGGGAACAACTGAGGCTTCAGTGTCTTGACGAAGGACACTTTGAATCACATAATATATACTGTGTATATATTATTTGGTTGCTTTCGAACAGTTGAAAACATACTTGAATCTTAATATTATTCAACATGTGAATATTTTCTTCCTTGGTTGAAGTGATTGAGTGTTGTTCAGGTGTACGAAAGGAGTGGAAAACATTCTGGAACAACTTAAACTGACAGAGTCTATCTATCTATCTATCTATCTATCTATCTATCTATCTATCTATCTATCTATCTATCTATCTATCTATCTATCTATCTATCTATCTATCTATCTATCTATCTATCTATCTATCTATCTATCTATCTATCTATCTATCTATCTATCTATCTATCTATCTATCTATCTATCTATCTATCTATCTATCTATCTATCTATCTATCTGTCTGTCTGTCTGTCTGTCTGTCTGTCTGTCTGTCTGTCTGTCTGCCTGTCTATCTATCCCGCATAATTTGTGACTCGGTTCAAATTAGATGTATTAACTCTTTGTGTTTGTATTAGTGATTAGCATTAGCAATTAGCATTAGCATCCCATGACCCTTTACTATCATCTCTACTGTTTGGTATTCATGTTTTGCTCAACCAAATTATTTCTGAAACATGATGAGGATTATTTATGTAAATTAGACTCTCTAAAAGTTAATAAAATGAAAAAAAAAAAAAAAAACTTTCCTGCAATATTGTGCAGGAAATTTTTTTTTTTAACTTTATCTTAAAAAAATTGACACAAATGAATCACGATGATAGATTAATCTGCGTTAACACATTTTAACAACCCCTAGTTTGTTTTTTGTCCTTCTACTCTATATCTATATTTGTCTCACACCACTGTCCACTGTCATGGACATCAAGCTTTAATGGTATAAAAATGTTTATAGCTATCACACACTTGTAGCTAGCTCACGAGTCAGGAGGGTTTGTTGTCATTTCATCCATTCACAGTACACAGTGTTCTGGGATTTTTCACAGGTACTAGACATGCTGCTCAGTGATACACAATGACTGGATGCTGTGTCGCCTTCAACTCTCACACAACTCCTGTGCGTGGACACAATCGACCTATTTCAGGAAGTCCACAGACCGATGAGAGACCACTGCTGTCTGTTCTCAGTGGGTGTTCTGGTCAGACTGCAGATATGAAGTCCACTATTACAGAGCTGAACACTGTAGTAAATGACACATTCATATGTAGATATGTAAATAAATATAGCATACAATCAGAGGTGTTAAAAGTAGAAGTACTGATTCAACTCCTTAAGTAAAAGTAAAAACGTACCATTTCTCAATTGTAATAAAATACAAAATGAAAAAGTAAAACTAACTTTTCTTATTTAACCAGGAAAAAAAAAAAGAAACCATGAAAAAAATTGAGAAAAAATGGAATTTTTTAAAGTTATAAATCATTTGAATAATAATTTTAAGACAAAATGTTAAAATTGTGAAAATTAAAAGTCAAAATTGTGAGATAATAGTTATACAACTGTAATATATAAAGTCACATTTTCTTTCCTCCCTCTGAAAATGACAATTTTTCAAACTGTCACATCAATTATGAGATAAAAAGTCAACATGATTAGAGAAGAAAATTGATGATTATGAGATAAAATGTCAAAAATATAATATAGTAAGTCATAATTTATGATTTATGACTTACGTTTCATAGTGTCACATTTGTCTGGTTTGAAAAAGTAATGAGTCTATTCTGAGAATATAAAGAGTATATATATTTATACAAAAATGTAGGAAGTAAAAGTAAAAAGTTGTCAGAAAAATAAATACTCAAGTAAAGTACAGATACCTAAAAACTATACTTAAGTACAGTAAAGGAAGTACTTCTACTCAGTTACTTCCACCCGTGCATACAATTAATTTCACCACATAACGAAGCCGTAACAAGCTATTTTTTTCTTTATCAGCTTTGACGCTAACAAATACAACCTTGTGTTGAAGTAACTTTTACTATTTTACTAAAGATTATGGAATAATGAAGGCTTTTACCCTCTCTGGTTTTACTGTCTTTCCTTTACTATTTTACTGTTTTACTTGTCTCCTTTTCCCTCATTAAGTTTTATTATAATCATGCACTCTTTTATTTTCCAGCTGTCTGTAAAACATACTTAAAGTTCGCTTTAAGTATGAACAGCTTGATCTTACGTCACAGGTGGAAGCTGTGAAGAATTCAGTTCATAGAGGGTGATGACTGAGAATTTTCCGTTTTGGTCAATGTGTCCATATGCACTGCACTGTTTAGTACGTATCAGAGGTGGGAAAAGTACTCACATTCTGTACTTAAGTAGAAGTAAGGCTACTTATGTGGAAAAAATACTCTGGTAAAAGTAGAAGTACAACTTGTCAATTGTAATAAAGTACAAAAGTAAAACGTTTAACTTTTTTTTTCTTTGTCATGAATGAAACAATACTTATTTAACCAGGAAAAATCTGAAAAGTTTCAGAAGTATCAAAATTAAACCCTTTAAAAGTGAGTTACTGTGTTGAAATTGTGTTTTTGATCAGATCACAGTGACTCAGTGTTGTGGGTATGGGCAGGAAATTTAGGAAAAATGGAAAAAAAAAAAAGTGACAATTGAGATAAAAAAAAAAAGTCATGAGATTTTAAAAAAAGTTATAAATGAGATAAAAATGTCAAAATTGTGAAATAAAAAGTCAAAATTGTGAGATAAAAAAATCTAAATTATGAGATAAATGTCAAAATTGTGAGATATAATGTCAAAATTGTGAGATAAAAAGTCAATATTGTGAGATAAAAACTAAAAATTGTGAAATAAAATGTCAAAATTGTGAGATAAAATGTCAAAATTGTGAAATAAAAAGTCAAAATTGTGAGATAAAAAATCTAAATTATGAGATAAATGTCAAAATTGTGAAATAAAAACAAAAAATTGTGAAATAAAATGTCAAAATTGTGAGATAAAATCTATAATATATAAAGTCACAGTTTCTCTTCTCCACTGATTTTCCCTCTGGTGACTTAATTTTTATTCTGTCACATCTGTTTAGTTTGAAAAAGTAACGAATCTATTCTCAGAATGTAAAAAGAATAAAGTACAGATATTTATACAAAAATGTAGGGAGTAAAAGTACAAAGTTTCCATAAAAATAAATACTCCAAATCTACTTAAGTTACTTTCCACCTGTGGTACTTATTATTTTTTATGTCTATCAGAAGTTGACTTGGATATTTGGAGGTGTGCTACTGTAGACCTGGTGTCGGATGAAGAAGATGAAGATGATAAGGAGGATGTCTGGAGGGATCATGTGACCTCCATCATTCCACATCCTAAAGTGAAGATGTGAAGTACAGCAGAGCAGACACACCCTAGAGCTGTAGACTGAGGTGATAATACAACACACCACAGACACACACTAGAACATGTTTGGTTTGTAGACATTTTGTACTTATTACTGATAAAAAAAAAGTTCCTGGCAATTCTTCCTTTCATCAATAATTTCTTGTTATTGATAATGACATAAAAACAGGCTACGACATCATAGCACGACATATGACAATGAGATGAGATGATTATGTTGTGTGTGTGTATTCCTATCTTTATGGGGACATTTATATGTTTACACAGTCACACCATTGGGACCTCTGACACTATGGGGACCAAAATTCAGGTCCCCACAAGGGTTAAATATGAATAAAGTTCCCTACTAGTAAATTAGAAATTATGAGGCCCTATGAATACATTAATTATTTTTTTTTCTGGAAGTCCCCATTAGGCATGAGCGAAACAGGGGTAAAACGAAACATGTATTTTTTTAAAGGTTTGAAGATGTGTTTAATTAGAATTAAAAGAAATATA